>VZTV01049528.1:2814-18025 GCA_013400875.1 Anhinga rufa
TTATGGGCCAGAGAAATATTATCTCCTATTAAGGAATGATCTTGAAAATTTTCCCATTCCCCAGAGACTCCCCCTTCTCTTCCTGCATGGTTTCCCACAAGAGGGGAGTGATCTGGCCCATGAAATGGATGCTATTTTATGAATAGTTAGCTTCACGTGTTTACAATGTGTTAATGATAGTAAAGCATAGGAAGTCTTTAACCTAATGCTATTGCAGACTGAGCCACTGTATACATAGAGACTTTTCTTCTTGCCACTGCTTTTTAAAGAAGCAATTTTCCCTTTAACTCATTTCTACCTTAACTTCACCATCAATAAGAGCAAACTGCAGGCCTCTCCAACAGACATGGATCATTTCCAAACACAGAGACCCGTCTCTAGCAAAAGTAATTTCCAAGTCTTACCACAGAATAGTTTCTCTTCCCAAAAGACAGCTTATAACAATATCACATAACCTTCTGTGACCACTGTTGGCTTTTTAACGATGGCCACTGTTATGCACTGGAGACATGGAAAGTGTTGGTGGTAGCTCTCCTCCTTGATCTCCATGTCCATGTTCCTTCCCACCTCTGTTTTACCACCAAAGATGATGGAACTAATGCCCTCACACTCCCATGGTGTGCTAATTTGAACTGCAAATCCTTGGTCTTGCCTCACAAGCCTTTCTGGATACATTCCTCCATAGCTTGACTTCACTTACTTCACCCGTCAGGATGTTAGAACATTTGATCTTCGACAGTTTTATTTATTATGTGACAGTGCTGGCTTTGCTCCTTTGTCTGCACAGGATACACATTTTGCATCCCAGGAGTCACCAGGGATCGTGTGAATGTCCCAGTAATAGAGCATGCAAAAAGTTCAAGACTTAAGTAGAAAAATGGGGACTAAACTCTTAAGAGCTTGTTTTATACTCAGAATCCTCTAGCTAACGTACCAGTGCTCCTGGCTGGAGTCTAGCAGTAAAAAGTTCCGGCATTTTGCTCAACAGGAAAGATTCAGAATAATACTGTCTTTTTGGATATCCATGTGTAATTGAACAGTGCATATTTCTGTGGTTTAGGTAGGCATGTTTGACATGATCTGTAATAATTAGCAAAGCCTTGTTGACCTATAGCACTCTTCACTGCAAAGCAGTGTGTGAATTGCTCCTTGAGGAAAATTCACCCTTAATGTAATTCCATTAACTTCATGCCCTTGAGATTTATACTGATATCTACCACTAACATCAAAGGCTTTGGCTAATTAAAGTGGAGAATAAAAATTACCCTCTTCCATCCCTTAAAATTCCACCCAGGCCAGAAGGGAAATCCCCTGTGGTTTTTATTGTCCCTTCCCATAAGGATAAACAGCGTTCTCTGAGAGCTCTTGTCTTTACCCACTGTGACAGTTAAATGGACACTGCTGGGTTGAAAGTAATGCTCCCAATACTGTCTCTTATTTGCACTGGTATAAATCACTAATAACTCCACTGCAGCAAAAGGAATTACAATAGTAAAAAAATGAGTATAGGTGGGAAGAAAAACAGACCCTCATATTTACAGCAAATGAAACAGCACTAGCTATATGTTATCTATAACCTTTCACACTCCCAGAACTGTACTTTTTCTTAAAATCCAATTCACTTATCAGTCTTTATGGTGTTTAACTCAGTGTTCCCATAAACTTGAAGAGTTTACATGTTTCAATTATATTTTGCTTTCACCACATACAATAAAAAATATTTTCCACCAGTTCTATAGTATAATAAATAATACTCTTGTAAACAGTAATATCAGGTAAGTTTTCTATTTTCTACCTTTACTTAAAATAATTATAAACCTCAACACTGCCTTCTAGAAAACTAGAAATATCAAAAGGTCCCATGGAAAAGAAAATCCATGTAAAAATGTTGTTTTGTCATAATGGAGATATGGTTTTGAAATTTTCATAATTAAATAGTTCTTGGAAGCTCACCTCAGCCAAGGTTTCCACACCACCCAGTGCCACCAGCGCTAAGGAGGGTCAGGACCTGTGGAGGTTGGGGCAACCCTATCAACATGAACATTAGAAGAATAAGAAATTTCTGGTCCAACAACAACCTGTGCGTGGGTTGGCAGGAACATGGTAGACTTCCAGCGGGACCCTGTTTGTATTTCATCAAAACTTCATCAGACCTGGCACATTCCTATGAAATACTTCTGTTTCCCCACACTGGCATTTTCCAACAAAAGAAGTGTTTGATCGCTGGCTCCCAACCAACTCTGTTCTAAAGCTGTCTGTACAAGCTGGTCCATAAACAGTAACAGGTTATTTCCAGCAGTTTACACCTGACTGGCACATATTCATCTCTCTTTCACTATCCAAACTATTCCTCCAGGCACTTATGTTTACACACATATCTTTTGGATAAGAGCAAAATTTAGTCTCACTAAGAAAATATATCAGTGGTCACTGATCAATGTAATATACTTTAGAGACTAAACCAGATTAAAGTGAGACTATTAATACCAGAAAATACCAATCAATATTTGAACTGTTTATCTATATATGTGCTAGAAGTGCATTAGCAAAATAGCAGCTTATATACAAAGCACCCCATTGTACCCACATTGGTCCATTTTTCTTCAGTCTACAGCTGTGCACGTAGCCCCACTGGTTGTAAAATGCCAAAACACTGCTCCTGACAGATCACACCTGCTTCAAATAACACATCTCACCCCACACTAATCTACAGCTATAGGCTGGTTTTAATGATTTTAAAATGCTGGTATTAACTCTTAATGCTCAACTGGTTTTTATGGAAGCAGCAGAGTCCATTTTGTCTAGTTTTAATACAATCCCAGTAAAACAGCTGGGAAATTGCAGTGCCAGGGAAAAGACATTCAAATCCACCATTTCCCCCTATTGTAATAATAATCAGCTTGACAAAGTCAGATAGTAAAGCAGATTGTAGCACTTTGGGGCTTTTATACATATATTTAATTATATTGTTAAGTTTCCCATTTGAAAGCAATTAAAAAAAATACTTTCAGTTCAAGATTATAAAACTACCCACTTCTGATTTCAGCCTGACATTTTTATTGGTAATCTGAGTTATAACATGCTCAGGTTCATTCCTTATTGATTGGCTGCTGAGCTTTCTGCCAGAATTTTATAGCTTTATGGGAAAGTACAGTATTTAAAACTCCTTTAAATTCATGGGCTACTCCTGCTCCTGAAAAAGCTTCTCTTGACTTCTCAGAAATGCACAACAAGAGCCCATGTTTACTTAAAAACATCTGCTTCATCCTTTTTGGTGTAACATAAAAAGTGGGCTGATGTTTTCCATGCTTTCCCTTCACCCTTGTGTTGAACTATGAGACGATTTCTTTGGGGCCAAACTGGGCTCCCCCTCTATCCCAACACAGCTATTGGAGTTGTGTGGTGAGATGGGGTGAAAAATGGGCATCCCAGGGGAAGGGCTCACATACCACATATACTGTATACCACAGTCCTGTAGGACTTTGACCTAGCTCTTAGCTGCAACTTGACAAGGAGAGGGTGTGAGCAAACAGTGGGCAGATCTCATTGCCTGGGCTTGTTGTTGGCTTCCCAGCTGAGATTACAAGGGGCATAAAGACTACTTTAAAAATCATAGAAATCAGAAAGGTTTCTTTTGCAGTCTTATAGGGAAACTTAGATCAGATACTGCTAGTAAGTACAAAGAGCTGCTCTTTACAGTGGAGACAGAGACAAAAAAATACATTTAAATGGCTCATTTTTTGTTATACTTATTGTTCTGTGACATTTCAGTTCTTCTAAAATTCTGTTCTAAGCTAATTCCAAGTTACAGTTTTTCGTTATTCAGCATTGAGTCAGCTCCCCTTGTCTCACTGGAGGCAGGGGTTGGTGTGCATGGAGGGGAAAGAGGATGCTGGGACAGGAGACAGTGCCCAAAGGTGGCCATGGAGCAGCTCAGTGGGCAGCCACCAGCGTGGGCCCAAGGAGCTCCCTGTGTTGTGCCCTGCTCGTACAAGCCTTCTTCAGCATCTGCAGTGGTCCTCGTGAGAGGCTTGAAATTGGGATCAGTAAATCTTTGGTGCAAGACAGTATAGCCATTCCTATTCTATACCAGGTGATGCCCAGATAGTGTTATAGCTATGATAATCTCAGAAGAACAAACTGGGTACCATTTGTACTGAGGGCATCTCAATTTCAGGTACTTGGTTCTGTTTCTGGTAAATACTGTTAGATGCTGCTGCAGTTTGGTGAGTAGAGCAAGTGAATTTTGTAGATGCTAAGCTGCTGTCAACAATGAGGATTGTCACACTGGACTTTTGAAATATGCTTTTGATGCCTGCTAGCCAGAGGTTGTTACCTCATACTCACCCATGTTGATGCAGGCAGAATCTCGGCAACGATCTTCATGCCACATAAATGCAACTTTGTTTTTCCAGAGCCCTTTCTAAGAAAGCAATGATTCGCAGCTAAGTCTCCCCCAAACTTAACACTGTACTTAGTGAAGGAACATAGGGTGTATGAAAGCATAACAGTAAGAGGCTGTTTATACCCTTTAATATTATAACTCAGCTTTCGTCATAAATCTCTCCTTGATTGCACATACCTCCAGCATGAACTCATGCTCTTTTTGATTTTCCTCTTTATTACCCTTAGCCAGCTGAGTGATGTGTGAGTTCCTGTCATGGTGCTGACTCTATTACAAAGTGCAAAGGTAATTTACATCATGGGGCTGCCAGGGCAACCAATAGCACCATGCCTGGGAGGTGTGCAGCTCCAATAAGCCTCTCTCTTTTATGGATGATGGAGAGCAATATTTTTTTTAAAAACAAACTATAAATTTCTGTGCATGGTTAGAGGCAAATCCTTGAGGTGAGAAAGTGGATTTACACTCAGACCACTAGCAGCATCATGAGGAGTCAGCATCTTCTTTCCAGTGGAAAGCCCTGAGAGCAGAGCCTGAGCCGTCCACCCCTCACCCCTCCCTGGCTGAATTCCTCTGGCTCATTGTGGGGGAATCAGAGAAGTGGGGGGAAAGAGAAAATTCATGTTTCTCTGCTGAAGAGGTTCACTGTAAGCCAAGACTCCCTGGAGTCAGAGTTGCAGTCTTCACACAGCTCTATAACCTGAACTACTTGGAAATTTTCATTCATTTTGGATATAAACAAACCTTCATTCTATCTGAGTTCAGGCAGGGGCAAAAGCTCTCCCAGGAGCACAGCCTGAGTGAATGGGGTCAGTCTTCAGAGGGTCAGGAGGAAGCAAATCCTTTCCAGGTGACACTCAGCAGATACGATGCCAATGGAAGCAACTAATTTTCGAGGCCAGTCACCCTATGCTCTCTCTATAGTCATTAAGGAGAGATAGGCACCTCAAAAGGTGGTTTGGAGAATCCTAGTTAGGCCTTTGGTGTGACCTGCCCTTTGAAGAAAACTTATCTTTCCCAGCAGTGTATAAACTTTACTCGTACCTGAGATAAGAGAGGAACACACCCATCTGCTGCTCTGTGTGACTCCAAGACTGGAAAATCCCAAACCTCCCTGTGGCTGGGGACACAGGCACAGCATCAACCCCACCCCAGGCCCTCAGACAAACAGGAAGGGTAACATGCACTTCATTGTCTGTCAGTTTTGATTCAAAATACTGCAGGATATACTCCAATGCCCCAAATTTTATAAGCACTAGAAAATACGTAATTTCTGGTGGAAAGGTAATTTTTAAAAGCACCCCTACAACCTCATCCCAGGCTCTCTTCTGACAAAACCCTCTTTCTGACACTAAATTTTGCACTTAGAGAAATTTGTTATTGTTCTCTTCACACAGAGCAATGGGAAGGGAGGAATCTTCCTCACCTTTACACACGTTACACACATTTATGTGTGATAGTCTTATTTTAGTTTTAAGAAGTTCAGCAATATGACAGGCAACAGTGATACATGGGAGTCCTTGTTTCACTTCTGCACCACATAGTGAAAAGTTTTTTTCTGCATCTTCCTCGGGTAGATCATGGACACACTGTTTTCAGGCTCCAGTGGGAATGCTGAAATAATTGTTGTTAAACGTTCATGTGAACAGCTCTTTCTCTGGTGTTTGACAATATTCTAGTATTAGAAATATGTTTGGAAAATATGATGAAGTTTGATAGATAAAAAAGTTTGGGTCCATCTGATCAAAGCTCTTCAAAGCAATCAAAGCTTCTTTTTCAATTATATGGGAGTTAAGGGCCCAGGTAACTGGGAAATAGGCTTCAGCAGCCATCAAACTCAAATTCTGACATTCATTGAACTTCAGAGGAAATATGTTAAATTGCAATGGTGGTGATGTATCTTTACTAATGGATATGCTACATAGCATCGCCAGCTGAATTTCCTATTAGCTTGCATTACATACTCAAGACGATTCAATATAAAGTTTCCCCTACTGGCTTTCAGTGCACAGCTTAATTCAAGTCCTTTCATAAAGAAGTTTAGTTTAAGCTGGGGATATTAGGATTGTGGATCTTTCCGTAAAAGTATAATTTTTCAACCCCTCCCTAAGCAGAAATGGAAAAGAATTATGATCAGCATAACCTTAAGAGAGCCTCAGCATTAATATGAAAGGAACCAGTGTAGCCTCTCTGTAAATAATCTCACACCAAACATTTCTATGGGACTTGTTTTTGCAGCAGTAGCTTAATTCCTAAGCCATATAAATCTACCTTGTTTGTAAAACTACTGTAGGGCAATGCAACACAGGCCAAATCTTCTTTTCACTGACATCCACGAGACCGATAGCAGCAGAAGAAAGCAACACTCCCATATGTTTATTATATCGTATTTTATATGGTTGTCACGCTCCACTAGCTTTTCACCGAGCCGAAGTCTGACCTTCAGTTTAGTACGAATATGCAGGGCAAAGTGACTGTATGTAGACTGCTTTATTTACCAGCCATCCCTGGGTGTTGCATTATCTCCCCCTGGGGCATGTTCTACATCTGCTTTAAGGGTGTGTTTATACTGGAGTGAGTGTAGTGTGAGTGGACATTCCTGAGCAAGCATTTTAAGGAATATCTGAGGACTGTTTGCAGCACAGCTGTGATAGCACAGACTTCAGCACAGACTGGGTACCCCCATATTTGCTTAGTTATAGGGCTGGCCTGTCTGAGCCCAAAACTGCTGGCCAGAACAATCTTCCCAAAGTGCAGGGAACTCAAAGACTTTGTAGGTCCACTCATGCCCTTGTTCTCTGACCCTGTTCACAGAACATGGTGAGACTGCAGAAACCAGAGCAATGACCAATCAGCACATCCAGCACCCCACTGTCAGCAGACACCATGTACTAAATATACTTATTAAATATATGATATCCTATATAAAGCTAGGAGAAAAATGTATAAACACGCACTTATCCCTGGGCTGCCTGGACTAAGACAATGGTCTGTTTGCCTTTAGCAATGGGACCAGCTTGAGCCCTTAAGTACAGTCTTTGGGAGTGTTGTAATGTTAAAATACCTTAAGGTCATATTTTAAAAAATGCATGACCACAGCATATATATCCACTGATCAGCTTATGGTTGCTTCGACTGTTGTGCATGTTCTTTCTATTCCTTTGGCACCTGGCACATGCCTCAGTTAACCCAGGGAGTCAGAGTGAAGCAAACAAAATCAAGGGTGTTCAACAAGAAGCAGAGAGAGCAGACTTAGATGCTAAGCTGACAGGAGGAAAGAGCATGAGCATGCTTCTCTGCATTGCACTGCTTTCCTTGTTCTTTCAATGTGCTGTTCTAGTAAAATGACTTTTGTGCCCTTCTCTCCATAACTCATACATCCCTGTGTTTGTTCACTGTCCGTTAAGTCAATGAACTGTGACTGAGACTGAATCTGTGACTTAGAGATTGCATCATTTTTTCTGACCTTCTTATCCATGTTTAAGTAATTGTATGCAGGAGGAGAGTATTTTCATTTATGCGATAGGGTCTGCCTTTTCTCCTACGACTCTCCTCAAGGTCCAGCCAGGCCTCCCAGATTGTTTGAATTCTTGTAGATGTTATTTGAATTGACGTTGATTATTCTGAGAAAAATGCACTGAAGGCACCATTGCAATCTGATTTGAGGACACTGTCCCTCTAAAGACAGTTATCTAAACAGAAAGTGTCAAGTGTATACTCAACTGTTTGCATCAAGTAAAACCAATGCAATCAGTGCTATCATGATCCTGTAAACACAGTATTGAATTGGACCTGAGACATCTGGGGTCTGACTACTTGGATGGTGCTGAATAAGTTGTTTTACTTCTGAATACCTCAATTTCTTCATCAGCAAAACAGGATTAACACGAATTTCCCCTGTAAGTCCTTTGAGATCCATTAATGAGCAACGATATCCATAGTAGCAAAGTTTTATAAATGATTATATTTAATATTTTACATCCTTTTGGCAATTAAATTTAATTCAGAAGTTAAAACTGTTCTGATTCCAGTGTTTGTATAGATTTTACAAATCTAAATATTCAGATTTCTTCAATGTTTATATCTTAATTTTCCTTAAAATATGATATTTCTACTCTGAACTTTCACTGCACAACCCTTTGAGTAGCTATTTGAATTAGTGACAATGAAGCTTGCACAGAGGAGAATTCTGGCTATACCTTTAATACTTGCAAGGACTTCTTTTTATGTATCATAACAGCTCCAAACAGTAAGCAGCATATTGCTATAACTAGCTATTTATTTCACCTACTGTACAAAAGAGCAAGTCTCTATTACTTTTTTATTCATATAGATGTTCCTATAAACCATATAGTTAAGTGATGTATTTATTTTGGTTGCAAGCCAAGCAGAAATATTTAAATCCTGCTTTTGGAAGCAAGAATTATCTAATCACTCACTAGCTTTTATAATAAAACATTTATCATGGAACATTAATCCATTAGTACTTATTTTCCATCCCATCCTTTCACTAGCACCTTGCTTTGAACAAGGTTGAGTTTGGCTGTGATTTTTCCTTTTATCATATATCATAGTTACATGATGGGACACACCAACATTGAATTCAGAAAAAACCCTTGCACTTTGCTTGAACTTGGCACCCAGATGTTCTGCTTGTGCTTCCACTGCTAACAAAATAGTGCATGTGTGAGTTCTGAAATTAGTCTTTCATCATTATGTACCAGGGTTTCATGCCTGTAAGGAGGCATGTGGAAACAGCTAAGAATAATTACCTGCTAAAGAAAAACTTGTGTTTAACTAGCTTTGTTTTTTCACAGTTTTAATTTGCATAGCACATCACCAAACTGCCATGCTTAAGCTCTCTGGCATTAAAGGCAAAAATGAAATTCTTCAGGGTGATTTTTGCTTTGTTTTGTTTTGTTTTGCCAAATTAGAGATTAAAGGTAACCCCTGACTAAAAAGTGCAGTCCCTGACTCTGTGATGCCACATCACCTTGGGTGCCATGTGACTGATCAAAGGTTTGACTTCCTCAGGCTCTTGCCGGACCTGGATTTACAAAGCCACTTGCTCAAGCCAGTGTCAGTTGAGTACCAGAGTGTGACATGTCCTCTTAGAGCACAAAACTGATGAGAGAAAGGGAAGCACTTGGGTAACTCCACAGTCTCATTGCATTTTCACAGAATCACAGAATGGTAGGGGTTGGAAGGGACCTCCAGAGATCATCTTGTCCAACCCCCCTGCGTGAGCAGGCACACCTAGAGCAGGGGGCACAGGACTGCGTCCAGGCGGGGTTTGAATGTCTCCAGGGAAGGAGACTCCACAGCCTCTCTGGGCAGCCTGGGCCACTGCTCTGGCACCCTCACAGGAAAGGAGTTTTTCCTCATATTTAAGTGGAACTTCCTGTGTTCCAACTTGTGCCCGTTGCCCCTTGTCCTGTCATCGGGCACCACTGAAAAGAGTCCAGTCCCATCCTCCTGACACACACCCTTCAGATACTTATAAGCATTGATGAGATCCCCCCTCAGTCTTCTCTTCTCCAGGCTGAACAAACCCAGGTCTCTCAGCCTTTCCTCATAAGGGAGATGCTCCAGTCCCCTGATCATCCTTGTGGCTCTCCTCTGGACTTGCTCAAGCAGCTCCCTGTCCTTCTTGAACTGGGGGTCCCAGAACTGGACACAGCACTCCAAATGTGGCCTCACCAGGGCAGAGCAGAGGGGCAGGATGACCTCCCTCGCCCTGCTGGCCACACTCCTTTTCATGCAGCCCAGGACACCATTGGCCTTCTTGGCCACAAGGGCACAGTGCTGGCTCAGGGTCAGCGTGCTGTCCACTTTCTTCATCTTCATCTGAAAAGAGAGAAAAAACAAAGAAAAGGAAGCTGAGAAAACCATGAAAAAACAGGAAGGAAAGTCTTCAAGGAACCAAAAACTCCCACAGGAGTCTGTGCAACTGGGAAGTCTCAGCTGATGTATGGCCCTTGTGTGCTGCTCTTCCCGGCAGCAGTTAGATGCCCTGGTAGGTATCTCTGGAGACCTCTGTTGCAACAGCTGGATCTCTCCTCCATTCCTGCACTGTGTGCTGGGACTGGGAACAGGGACTCGGGCTGCAAGACTAACTGACTTGGGATCTCAGCCGAACCCAGGATCATTCCCCTTCACGCATCTCAAACACTGCAAAACATTGATATTGTGTGTCTCAAAATGGGGTCCTGCAGCCTGGTGTCAAAGGGAGGTTGCTGCATTTGTTTCCCATTTCTGTGAAGAAATTTCCCATTTCTGAGCCAAAACACCCCTTTTGTAGCATGCATTACAGTATATATGAAACATCAGAGCCAAATCCTGCGAACTCTAGCTGTAATATTTACTGCTGGAGTAGACCTCTTGCAGTCCATAGGTATAATAAATACTATGTCAAGTTTGTACAGGACAAAAGCCAAACTGTTATTAATTGTAACATTGGAAGACCCTAATTCACCCCACCTCTCTTTGCAGGTTTGACTGAGGTGCCTGTGTCAAGTGCTGGCTTTAGGTGGGCTGCAACTCAGGAAGATTAGTATTAGTGACTTCAGGCACTGCAGTGATTAGTGAGGCTAGGGTAAATCAAATAAAATGCACGCAGAGGCAGGAACTGACCAATGAAGCGAATTACTTCAGGGAAACAGGGAATAAAGGAGGAGATGATTTTGAAGTCTATGCACTGTTTCAGTATTCAGATACATATTTTCCCTGTTGGTTGTTAATAGATCGATGAGAGCATTGTTGTCTTTGTGGTCCCCAGAATTAAGTGCCTATCACCCCACAGGTGCTTTACATGGCAGAAAGCAGTTGGATACAGAGACAGGACTAGTTCATTATGTATTTCGGACTTGATACTTACTTAGAAGTCTTCCCTATGATTTTGGGAAGGGATTACTTTCTGCCTTCTCCTGACTGTAGGTTTTTAATCCTCAGACAATCATCATGCATCCTACACCTGTACTTCTTATAGAGCTTCTTTGGATATTAGAAGAAATTCTGCATGCAAAGAAAGATGCAGTGCAGATTCAAAGCAAGCAAGCTAGTCTTTAAGCAAAAGCCCCTTAAAAACTCACTTTTAAAAATCTTTTTACTGTCTAAATATTTAAAAGAAGACCACAGTATGGTCATTGTTGGAACATGAAAAGTAGACTCCTTACTAAAGTTACATTTGAGTAATTCCATTCTACTAATTTATGTGGAGCCTTTATCTTTGCAAGATAGGCCACATATATGTACAAGGCTATATTACTATACTTTTAAAAATAGGCTTATCCTTTCAGATTACTTGTATTTTCAGTAGACTAATCAAACATTTCTATTTAGAGGCACCCTTTCTTATTTTTCATGTATGTTTCACTTTTTTCATTAGAAATAGCTCTTAAGATTTTTTTTAACATAGGCAATTCAAAGTTATATTAAAAAAATTATCCAGATTGAATATCCAGATATTGCAATTAATGGAAAAAACTATTTTCTTTCTTCCCATTGGGAAAACATTAGCTGCATTCTCAGAACCAAGTTATCAGCACAACAATCTGAGGGTTTCTTGTCATTGAAACGGTATTACCTCATCCATTAAGTTCACTGAGCTGTCAGTGCAGGTGTGTTTAAGGGATCTGATGGAATTCCCTCAGCACCTACTGAGCCAAAGATTAGTTCAGCACTTGTGTCAAATAGAGTAGCATTGAGGCCACTCTAACTTTTGAAGCTGGGGGCTGTTCCAACAGGCTGCTACAGCAGCCAGAAAGAGGTAATGAAGAAGCATACCCATATTACCTTTCCTCTTCTGGAATCAGATTTACTTGTATAAATAATAACATGTAATATAATAACATGTAATATAATAACACGTAGTATAATATAATACAATACAATATGAAACAATAGACTACCATATAATAATAATTAAATCAATGATTGTTGAAGAGTTATGAAATCAGACACTGAACTTTCTACCATTTTTCTGATATCAGAGGACTATTAGGACAACCTCTTTTGACAGGGTCATCATACCTTCTTCTGATGAGCCCTCTGTCCCCCATGCTTTGCTGGGGCATGTTCCTGCATGATACAACACGGTGTCTCATCCAGTATGGTTGTTTGCACATTTGTTCTTAGGGAGGTTTATAACGTATCTCCACATTGGAGAAATAGAACTCTTTGCAGTTGACCTCCACCAAGTACAAAGGTGAGATTTATGACCATGCAAGACAGGCCTCCTGCTAACTGTGTCATGACAGAGAAACTTAATCTTCCAGGACATATGAACATAGTGACGGACCTCAGTCTCCTCTGTATAACAATTCAAATACATGCATTTGACTAGCCTTATGCACTCATTAATTAAATACTTAAAGAAAACTTTACAGATAAGCAGATGTTTGTGAAAAAAAAAAAAACAACAAACAAAAAACAACCTTATGATGTCCTCCTTATCAAAGGGATGATTCTATGATACGGTGTCAAGGCAACAACTGATAGTTAAGGTAGCTCTCAGTCTTCCAAGAAAATTTAAATATATTTTACTTCTGTAATTTCCCACCTACAGTAAAATCAACTCTTTCAGTATTTATCCTTTATTAGACTATCTGTCTAATTTGACTACAGTTACAGGAAATATTGCATACTTTTGACTGTATTATAGAATCATAGAATCATAGAATCATAGAATGGTTTAGGTTGGAAAGGACCTTTAGAGGTCACCTAGTCCAATCCCCTCTGCCATGAGCAGGGACATCTTCAACTAGACCAGGTTGCTCAGAGCCCCATCCAACCTGACTTTGAATGTTTCTAGGGATGGGGCATCTACCACCTCTCTGGGCAATCTGTTCCAGACAGGTTGTACATAAAGACATTATAGGAGTTCTTGTATGGGGGGTTTTGCTAGCACTGGTAAAATATGAAAAACATCACCCCACTTAGAAAAAAGCTGCATGGAAAAAAATTGCCCAAGCAATACTATCATATAATTAGATTCCTTGGCATAAGCTTAAGACATGAAATGTCTCCAGTTCTTGTACCATTCTGTGTCTTGATTGAGGAAGGAACTAAAAGACCAGACATTTTCCATTGCTAAATTTTCCATTGTGAAGTTTGATGTGTTCATGACTGCAGAACCTCTGTTAATTAATAAATCACTAGACAACTTTGATTAATTAACTAGTCAACAGCTCATAAGACAGTTCAGTCAGACCATCTGCATTTCCTTTTGTCCTATGTTATTTTTCAGTGAAGTAAAATGTGGCTGTTTCTGTTCCCAGACTGTTTGCTTTAAATGTTCTATGGAAGAATTATGGATTATTTCTATTTGTACTTCAGTAGCAACTAATGGCCTCCTCTAAGCTCCAGGCTCAATTTGTGCTAGGTTTTACATAGCCTTATTATAATAGGCAAGGCTTCGGGGAGGAAGAGATGCACAGTAATTCCAGGGATGCCTGCCCATACCCCTGCACAAGCCTGGGGGCAAAACCAGCACCAGAGCTTGAATGTCTGGAGGCCTCATCCAGCGCCTTGCCAGCCACACTGCCTTTCCTGCAAGAAAATACAGAATGCTCTGGTCTAAGCAAACATCATTGTTTTCAAAGACAATTTGCCAGCATGAGCTTTCCTGTAAAAGGAACCATTTTATTAGCACTCTGGGTGGGATGTCATCCTCCAACGGGATGTCTCCTATGGAGCCATCTAACCTGCATTTAAATGTTAGGAGCTGTATGCAGGCATCCCACCAAAGTCAGTGCCCCAGCCTCTTCAGCAAGGGAGGGAGACAGGGGTGGTGGAGGCTGGTAGCAAACAATGCAGAGGCACATGTGGTAGGTGACAGCATTTTCCCCTCTGGAGAAAAATAAAATTTGCATGTGTCTTAATCAACACAAAATAATTTTGACAGTGAATGTGGCTGGGTTGTAGATTTAGTCACACTGGTGCCAATCGGATGCCTGTCACAGGAAATGGATTCTGCATAAGGAGACAAATATAAACCTAATCTAACTTCTCATCTTGATGTTCCTGTTGAGCTACCTCAGATTTCAGATCTCTTCAAGGATGCAGCAAGGAAAACTTGCATTTACTATTACTGACATATATTGTTTACTATGTTGATCAGGATCAGGCTCTTCTGTTTCTCAGTGTTTCTTGCTCTATTTCAGATTTAATGCTCTCTCTCTCCCAGCTGACATTTCCAAACTCCCCTAGCCAAGGGAGCATTCACAATCTTCCTCTTGCTCTCAAGCCCAGAAGAGGCCTCTGAGGCACCCTTGGCCGCCTATGCATGGAGCATTCATGGTCCCATAACCTCTGTACTTAGGCTGCACCATGTGCTGGTTTATTTAAATATGTGAGTTGCTGCCTCTGCTCTTATTTCATTACAGTGATTCCACTTCATATGTAACCTCCCACTGTTTTGATCACTGTTCCTCATGATAAGCCATCATCTCCATTTCTGCAATTGTCCCTTACAAACTCTTCTTGCAAGAGGATGAAAAAAATATGAAATGTTGGGATTACCTACTAGACAGAAACTCCGGTATCTTGGGCAGATCTGTTGCTAATCTTTTCAATTCTGACACAGATAGGCAGGAGTTTTCCTATCATTTGCCAGAACACATGAGAAACAAGGAGGAGGCCAGGGTGTCTTCCCCCAGGGCACAATTAGTAACACAATTTGGTAGTTGTTAGCCAGAGCACCATTTGAGACTTTGATTTCAAATACTCGATAGATCAGTTTCCATCTGAAGCAGCCAACAAACAAGCAAAACAGAAAATATTACCCATGATGCTTTATCTTAATACTTT
>VZTV01049533.1:0-11693 GCA_013400875.1 Anhinga rufa
GATCCCCCAGCATGTGCATGCATCCAGCTTGTGTGTTTGGGTATTCTGTAATTATAGCATCTCTTGTAACAGTACCTGAATCCGCTCATATAGTCAAAAGATTAAATCATCACTATTCACGTATTAGACAGACATAATTGGGCACATTCTATAATGGGAATCGCCATGCTAATTTTTCTGATTTTATGCATGGGATTTACATATTCATGAAGAGAATAGCTGTTATGACCGCCGACAGAGCAACACAAAAAGAAAAGACACCATTCTTCAGCACACAGAGTATACAAAACCTAGGGGGAAAAGATGCAGCATATGGCGACAAGGAGAAGAAGTTGTTTAGCTTTTGAGGGTTATTTTATTTCCTATTTATAAATTCTGGGTAGATGGCTTACAAAATCATGTAAGTATTCTGAACATGAAGGCAAAGTAAATCTGTGTGTTATTGGGAATCATCCACTGGTAGCTAAAATAAAATAATTTTCCAGTTGGTGCCCAATGTTCTGCAAGTTTTGCCTTTGCATTAGAGACCATTTTCAGCTTACGGATGCTTAGGACATTTTCATCCAGGAATGGACAAAAATAGTAATGAATCAGAAAGGAATAGAAATTCCATCTTATGTTTAAAAATCTTGATTTCATATTCTAATGCCTGCTCTGAGTTAGGGAACTACACCTTTCCCAGGAAAGCTGGTGTTCTTCATTACCATAAGTAATTTTTCCCCAACTTATTAGAACTGCATGTTTTCCAAATCTGATAAAATATATCCTCTGAGTGACTTTCAGGTTCTTTTGTTTTTTAAAGAAAAAAAAATATCACCAGAGGAAAGATAATTCATTTAGTATTGTAAACACAGTGCGTGTTGATTTTTATAACAATTTCATATAAATAAATAAAAAAACCACATTATGCTTGCTGTAACCTTGTCCCTTTTATGCATTTAGTATAATTATTTTTAAATGTTTGTTTACCTCTGCTAGCTGCCACTCAAAACAGCCCAAAATTCTTTATAATAGCCAGATAACATTACCTGAAGATGTGTGCTTTTCCCTACATTTTCCTACATTTGGTAAAGATAATACTACAGCTAGCAAGGTGAAAATATTTAATTTTCCAGTGGGAAATGAAAAATTTTAATGCAATAGCCATATGTTTGACAGGCCTTGTTGTATATCAGTTTTCACAAAACACTGTATTCAATATTAGCACAAAAGAACTAAAAACCAGCGCTTTTTTTCTTTCTTTACATTTGTATATTATACATTTATTTGAAGCACAGTCCTTCAATGCAGTCAAGCAGTAACATTTTTTGTAATGACAGAAATTATATCATATATTACATTATAAAAATATGTTAAAAAAGGTGATAGGCTTTTTATAAGATACCGTTATAAATTCAACTAATGATATTGAATGTGTATTCAAAAATAATAACAAGAAATTGCTTTTGGTTCTCTAAAATAGACATTTTTTGCAAAAGCAAAATAAACAGTAAAAAATAATTTAAACCCTTTAATATTAAGTAAAGGATATTTCTTCAACCAGACCACTGTTATTTCTCTGTCAAAACAATAAGCTGCCAAATACTTTCTTTGTGTTTGTCTCTACCTAAAATTCAAACTCCAGTGACCCCAAATCTATGAGCTAATTATTAATTTTTCTCTTTAGCTTAAATGTCTGGGCTACGACTTCATATAGCAGAAAAATCATTGCTAAAAGGAAAGCCTTTAGAGAGCAGGATGGTGCTATAATTTTTAAGGTATGAACCTTTTAAAAACCTTGGCATGGCCTCTATTCAAGAGCCCCACTCCAAAATGTCAAGTACATCAGTGCTAATTTGAAGCTTTTGTTAGGGGATAACATCTGAAAATTTCAAGTATTCATGGAAGAATTTAAGGCAGTTTTGCTTCAAGAAAATATTTAATTTTGTATTCTGTGCTTATTGACAGACAAAAATTAACATGTTTCTTGTTTGTTGCAATGAACCTGACAAATTTCAAGCACTGTATTGAAGTAATCGAAATCACATACCTCTAAATGTGGGCAGATTTTTGTCTTATTCTATAATCCCTACTGTACTGTGGGTGTTTTGGGTTTGGTTTTTTTTTTAACTCATTCCAGCAGAGTAAACGTATGTAACAATATTATAAGTTAAGAAATTTCAGCAAAAATATTATCTGATTTGTTACACCTGGCATCAAATTAACTCAATGATAGTTAAAAATATATCTATGTTTAGAGTAAGGCTTCTAATTCTAGAACTGCATCATGTATCACATGAGTTTTCTACATCCTTCCTTAATACTAAATGCTGTTTTCTTTACAAACTATCATCTTTTGTTTTGTATTTTTATAGCATGTAGTCCTATCAGCCTCAGTCCTTCATTCAAGTTTTGTAAATTCCCAGAATACACCACAGTATGTCAACAGCATTAGTTATGACGATATTTGGCATAAATACTTCCTACATCTTCAGCTTCTGAATTATGGTCTGAATTTTCAAACAATACTCAGGGTCTGGCATCCATGTTTAAACTCTGGTCCTGCTATAAGCTTCATTCCAGAAAATTACCGCATAACTGAAATTTAAGATCCTAAATAAGCAGGTAGTCTTACTTTCAGAAGTGCCAGAAACCTGCAGCTCAATTATACTCTACAGGAGCTCCCGTTAACTCAGCTGCCTTAATATGATGCAGATGCCAAACAGTTTGCTTTTGTAAAGAACCCGATGCAAATATTGTCCCTATCTTTTTCATTTTAGTAACTCTTACAATCCCAAATGCTGCGACGATGGAATAGAGCTTTCTAGCCTTGGGCTTGTTACCTTCAGTGGAAAATCAGCAATGGCTTAAGAGGTGAAAAATGTAGCTTCAATATTACTACTTAAATTTGTGGCAACATGAGACAAGTATTTGGGTTGATGTGAAATATCAGGTCTGTAAAAAAAGTTGCAGTAAGAAGTTTAGTGACCATCTAATAATCTCTGTATCCAATATCTGTATCTGGAACAGTGCTAGAAACTTGCAAATTCATTGCCCAGGGCCTCACCAGTTCAGTTGTAAACTACTCTGGCATTATGACATCGATGGACACACACAGATTAAAATTCACTGAAGGATTTCCACCATTGTATCTTTCACAAAAATATCCAGCCAAACAACCTTACATGGTAATAGTGAGATAAAGTAATTTTTCTCCCTTTTTTAATTCAGATTTTCCAGGAAATTTTGTTGGGCTACATACCCAATAAAGACAGGCTACATTTTTAAAAACCTGACTAATAAAAGGAGAAAAAGGTGAATTATTTTCATAACCTGCTTACCTGTAATGTTTCACACATTCTTTGGGGATTTTTCTCCACTTTTAATATTTTCATGTATTATTTAAAATAATGTAAAATTGCCTGGCCCTTTTAGATGTCACTGAGGAGTCACATTTAGGAAAATTTTTAATGAATCTGTTTTAAGAATATATAAAAAATATTTGCCTAAAGTCTTTGCCACTTAAAAGCATGTGCAGTTCTAGTGAAAACTAATTTCCATTTACCCCTTAAAGAAACTTATCTTAAGGTTACTTTAACCCTCATTTCCTACTCAGTTGCATCTTCCTCTTATTCAGAATACATCCCTTCCTCAGGCTCCACTTAGTCCTCCTATAGAGGAAAAATTGAATTATACGCTTTTGACAGTAATTTAATTAAACTGATTGTACAGGCATGTAAACATATAATTAAGTGTCTGTTTCCCCACAGTAGCTATAGTGCTGTAAGCACTTTTACCTTGTAGTACCCCACCCACCATAAACCTAATTTCACTTACCTGTCTCTCATTTACTTGGGAACAGGATACTCTGGGTGAAGTTACATGGGCTGTTACTATACGAGTATTTGACCTGTTGTATCTTCACAGCGTACCATAAGCTGCTGCTGTAACTCAGTTAACTGACCTAAATTGCCTATTTAACATAGTTTTCCTTATTTTCCTTGCACATGCACTAAGTAAACCTCAATAAACATTCATTATTGGTAACAAACACTGAGTTTTATCACTTGATACAAGTACCAAAGCAACTGCATACTAAATCATGCATCAACTTCAAATGTTGTTTTATCTCAAGATGGAGTAAGTGGGTCTAGCTGAAGGCTGGTAAATGCTATGGTACTGTTGAATGTTTGAATTACTAGGGCCCAGAGACAAAGATAATAATTTTCAACTTTATTAGTCTCCTTATTCATTATGAGGTACCATTGCTGTGAAGAGGACTGCACACACCCGTCTATATCATCAAGGATTTTTGTTGTATTAAAACTATGCATCTAGGACACGCTTGGAGTTCCTTAATCTACAGTGAACACGAGAGCTTACTTTCAATGGAGCCTATTTTGGGTAATATTTCAGCACACCATGCAGCCAGCAGCCAAGCAGAAAACCTGCACAGCCGTAACTCCACTTATCTGTCAACTGTTTTCTAACCTCAGGTTAAGTCTCCCCAGGTACAGAAAACATTCACTGTATTTGAAAGAAAATGCAAAGTTAGAAAGTCCTCTAAGCACAAGATGTCTAAATACTAATTACAAGATATCAAAAGCAAGATGACAGTCCCCTCAGTCCACATGTGAAATCTCTTGGGAGGCAATGTCAGTCTGGGTACTGGGTGCCACTGACAAAAGCATCAAGGCAATGAAGGATGGCTACTGACAGGTACATCTGACATGCTCTTACACAAGGAAGTTCCACCACTTCCCCTAAAACACAGAAAACCTCCATCCTTCAGTAAGTAACACATGCGTTTCACCTTATAAGTTAGCAGTCAGGGCAGGATTTGGCCGTCTGTGTTTACTGTTAAACAACTTAGTGCCACCTGGCCTCCCAGGACAGGACACCACAAGTCCTGTGTGGTGGCTGCCCAACATATAGAAATGCCTTGTATTTCTACTAGTGTTTTAAATGGCACTCAGTGCCCAGCTTTAAAATACTCTATCCCATCCTCAGAGTTTACCTTCACCTTTCATACGAAACTAATCTTGAAGCAGTCCAATCTTTTTTTCTCTCTCAGGAAGCCACAATCTACAAAATCCTCTCAGCAGCAAGTATGTGCCATCCCTCTTGGGCATGCCTACGCTACTAAATGCAGTGCCACAGAAAGATACGCAGTCTTGGGAACCATTTGCAGTACAATATCATTATAACAGTATTTTATATTGTGGTGGGCTGATTTGGGGCTGGCTGCCAGATGCCACCCAGCCACTCTGTCACACCTCCTCTCAACAGGACAGGGGAGGAAAATAAGATGGAAGAGTTCATGGGTCAAGATAAAGACAGGGAGATCACTCACCAATCTGGCTGACTGGCAAAACAGAATCAACTTGGGGAAAAAATAATTTAACTCATTGCCATCCCCCAGTGGCACAGAGGGGGTGAAGAACTGGGGTTGCAGTCAATCCATAACAACTCCTTTCTGCTGCTCCTTCCTCTCCACAGTCTTCCCCTACTCCAGTGTGGGTCTTTCGCAAAGGCTACAGTCCTTCAGGATAAACCTGCTCCTGTGTGGGCTCTCCACAGGCTGCAGTTTCCTTTAGGAAATATCCACCTGCTCCAGTGTGGGGTCCTCCACAGGCTGCAGCGTGGATACCTGCTCCATCATGGTCTCTCCAGGGGCTGTGGGGAATCCGTGCTCTGGTGCCTGGAGCACCTCCTCACCCTCCTCCCCCTCTCCCCTCGGGGCTCCCAGGGCTGTTTCTCACACTTTTCCCCCATTCCTCTCTCTGACTGTCCAACCTTTTGCCCTTTCTTACCCAGGCTTTCCCCGAGGCGCCGCCATCCACCGTGGCTGCGGGGCTCGGCCGTGCCCTGGGGTGGGTGGGTCGGAGCCGGCTGGAACCGGCTGTGTCCGGCCCGGGGCAGCCCCGGCCTCTCCTCACAGCGGCCGCCCTGCAGCCTCTGCCAGCCCCTGGGCACCCGCACCCAGTGTACACCGTTGCCTCTTTCTTGACTGAAAAACTTCAACGGTTCACACACACATTTTTCCTTGACTGATAATGTGTTTAAATGAACACATAGACCAGTTTGCCTGTGTGAAGCACTGCTGTGAAGTAACTATAGTACTTATGGCTTTTCACCCCAAGCTCAGGTTTCTCTACCGAGCACTTTAGTTTTCCATGGACAGGTATCCTCAAGTCAGCCTTCAAGACAAAACATGTATAAAGACCATTTTCTGTCCAATAAATTCCTTCTGTACAAAGACACAAGAAACTCCTCCTGCTGCCTCGCCTCCACTAAACTGGAGATGTAGAAAGAAAAACTCTTACAAGAACTGCTCAAAACTTCTCTGACTTCTCCAGCATCTAGTTGTTGGGGTGATCTAAGAGGTTACTAGCCCTAGTTATGAATCTGCAATGCAGGAGCAGGACAACCCACCCTTTGAGGGCAGAAACAGCAGAAAGCTTTCACTACCAGCCACTGCCCTACCCAAGCCCACAGGTCCGAGCATGGACAGGTAGTAAGACTGCTCCACAGCCTTTTGAACTCCTCCAAACAAGTGTGTTGCTCAAGAAAGGAACAACAGTTAAAATAATGCCTACTTTGACTGGAAAAGGACAAAAAAGGTTGACTCATTCAACCCCAGATACATAACCACTTCCTTTTTACCAAGGAGAAAACTTGCATTATCTATTACATTAGGTCTTCCCCCTTTGCATAATTCTTAGGAAGCAGAGCCAGACGTCAATCAAAGAACCCTATGTATTACTTTAATAGCTAGGATTAATAAATTATAGGTTTCCTAGTATAAATATGTGTGTATTCAGTACAAGCTGCTGTTTGAAATGTATTGATAATTGTGAAAGGATTTGGACTGTTCCCAAGTCAAACCGTGCACTCCACGCAATAGCAACCTTCCCTGCAATGTTCACTGCCACAGTCTGTATCATAGCCTGCTCCTCGATTTAACACACATAGGAGATGCTGAAATCTTTGACAAGTCTATCCTTGATAAAATTGGTACATCCTTGGATGTAATGCGCAAGGCATGTGATTTAAGAAATGCACAAGGGAACACAAAACGAATACTAGTTCTGCACTGTTCTGCCCAGCAGAGGGATGCTGCTCTTCAGCATGCAAGAGGCTGGCCCAGTTCTTCTAGTGAGCAGGCTTCTGTGCACAAGGCTTGGAAATCTCTGCTCTAGAGGCACATGGCTGAGTTTCTCACCCTGGTCTGCTGATGGAAAAGGTCAAGGATTGCTTCGAAAGGGCTCAAGTTTCCCTGTGCCCTGGGGACTGGGCAGAAAGTCAGAGGAATCTCCGCCTCAGAGTTTCTGGCCCGAGCAACATGTGCTGTAGAAATCAGGATGCTCTGCTGTTCCCCACAACTGTTTATGCTGTTGGTTTATTTGTTTGTTTTAACTTATCTGGGAGAAAAGTGGCCAAGCCTAAGAAGTTTCTTTGTTAACCTTGCATTACTTACTCACCTGAAGGATTTAGCTAGAAAAACTGAGCTGCCACAGCCTGGTTAGTTATGCAAAAGGATGACCAATCACCTGAGGTATTTTCAACAGTTGTCACTCTAGTTTCACAGCCCATGTGGTCAATCTGCAAGGCTCCTGATAAACAAGTGTTATCAGAAACCACTTCTGCACCTGGGACACTGCCTGAGAAACCCAGATCTGTGCCCATGATCACTAATGCCTTGCTCTGGGACCACTTACAGCTGTCAGGAACCTGCCCAGAGAGACACTGGACCAGGTTGCAAGTAGTGGCATACTTCGAAAGCAATTTCCAATCTAGCTATTCCTGACCATCAGTAACTTGTCCTAAGAATAAATAAAGCCAAGGGAGACTGAAATAAGATGTGCAGAGGGACTATATATGGCCAGCATGAATCATTTTGAGACAAAGCTGCTTTCTTCATTCTGACTGATGAAATAGCTCTTTATGCAAAAGAAAATCTAAGGGTTCAGAGTAAATGCGGAATTAGAAAAACACAGCGCAAATGTTCCTCAAAACATTATTCTATTCCTGCTTTGCCAAATAAGCCTTGGTAGCCATTTCCAAAGACCTTAAGTAGAAGGAACCAGTTAGGAAAAAAAATGTTATTTATATAAATAATATATCTTGATATATTTGTTGAGTATTATACCATATTAATGCAGTTATCCTCAAAATACTCATGAAAGGTATGGCCGTTACCTTTGTAACTTTACAGATGGGACCTTAATCCCAGAGATATGAAGCTAAAAAGGTAGTGACTAGAAATGAAACATGAATCTCCTAAATCCTCCTTCCTGTGAATAGCTCTAGAGCAAAAAGAGGAATCAGCTTGATCTACACTATATAAGAATTAGATAAATAGCACTTAATAATGCTATTCAGTGTTAGTCCAACTTAAAACACTTTAAATTTTTGTTAGCTTTCATTATACTTGTATGTAATACAACATGCATGGAACATATCTTGTATATTAAAAAAAAAAGTACAGATGTTAACTCACCTGCAGCTACAGTAAGTACCAATGAGAAAGCAAAGGAGGAAAATTTTAGTAGGTAAATTGTCAGAATCCCCAAGCTTGTAAGCATGCATGCAACTCTTGTAGCAAGCTGACAAAATATTATTCTGCAATAAGGTTTCCCATTATTCATATTTTTTCTTAAAATATCAAAATTCATTGAATGCAATCACTAAAACTATATATGAAAGGAGGGCTAATCCTAATCCTACAGTCTATAAAATACCTTTTGCTTTTCTCTGAATAATATTTGTCTTATGGATTTGACAGATGATACAAGAACAGACTGCTCCTCTCCCAGGGACTGTAAGGGGGAAATGCTCCTGACACCATTAGCTTGTTTTGCCATAGCTCTTTAAGATATACCCTCCCACATCAAATGAAAGATGTCACATACCACAAGGACTTTCAGAGTTACATAGATAGGTCACTCAGAACACAATGCCTGTATTAACTGTTTCCTTGTTCAATTGTTTTGCTTCAGAAAAGACCTCTTGGCCCTCTACTTGAAAACAGAGATGGGAGATAGAGGGCGGGAGAGGAAGTTGTAATGAATACATGCTCAAGGAAACATTCAGGGATTTCGCTGTGGGATTCCCATTAGTATCAGTGGGGGTTGTTTAGGGATTTAGCTCCACAATGCTTTGAAAACATGCATCTCAGTGTTGGTAGGAGGACATAACTGCTCTGAATTTGTCTTTACCCCTATGTCTCCGGCCAGGGGGGTTAATAAAAGGTTTAAAGAGAAGCAGGGGCAGGACAGAGGTTCTGATATGATGGCAACACTGCCTGTCCTGCTGGGCTCTCAAGCCTATTTGACATGTCACTTCATGCCATCACTGTACAGCTGGGCAAAATGCAGGAATAGAATTATGTGTGCCTGGCGCTTTAAGCATCAGCCCACCCAGAACATTCAAGTGAGCAAAAACACTATAGAACTTAACATTTTTGGCTTTAGTTCCATTTCCCACCAGTTAAAACATTCAGGTTTTCTAAATTCTTAGGGAAAAAAAATATGAAGAATCTTATAAAAATTCAGAAAATTCAGGAACAAACTCATGTTACTTTTGTCCTTTTCAGCACCCTGTGATTTAGCTTTAAGTTAGGACTTTGGTAAAAGCCTTATATAACAGGGGGTTTTGTGCTCAGAATTCTATTTCTACCCCTACCTTAAACAATAGTTTGCAATTTAGTATTGAAAAAAAAATCAAAAAGGAGCAATCTTCAACATATACGTGACATGCAAGAAATATTTCACATTAATCATTCTGGAGGTAGCTGGAAAAGGACAAGGACAGAAAAAAAAATCCATTAGGCAATAAGGATTCAGTTAACACCATGAACGCTCAGGAAGACAGGAGGTTTTTTCAAACCCCTTACAGGAGGCAGACATGACATATCCTCCCATTTTTTCAGCATAATCACCCAAGAAACAGATCATCAGGTGTAAGGGCCTTGCTCTATTTGGCAGAACAATGATGAGGACTGTCCCATGGTCAAAGAGGATTTAGCTTATCACCCAAATCTACACAAGTCTTCCATATATATTTTGTTACAATATAAAGGTGATGAGAAACACAGCATATTCTTTCTTTCCATAAATGTAACACATAGATTTGTATGTGTTCTCCCTCCTGTAATGGAGGGAAATAAACAAAATTCTCAAGGGCTCTGATCCACCTAGCCCTGTTTCCTTTTCTTCTATTTTTACCCTGCTTTTTGGAAGCTGCAGAGGTCTGATTCTGGCCCCTAAAACTTGGGATGACAAAACTCAATTCTCCCTAACCATGAGGGAGATTTTACCCTGCTTGACACAACTGCTCTGTATGCCAACCTGCATTAATCCAAACAGTACATCCCCATGGCCTTTGATGAGCTGTATCAGTGGTGTTAGATAAGGAACACTAATACCGCTGTTGATTTCAGGTTTCTTGTTTACCACAGGTCCTGCAGGCATTTATATGAAGACACTTTCCAACTAATAACCAATGCTAAAACCACTGAGGAGTACAGGATTTATGCATCATCATGAACTTTTTTTTTGTGGCATGAAACCAAAACGAATAATTTCCATGAATATATCTGATCTTGCCAGTCATTTGCATCATGCAAAATATTTTGTTCCACCACTAACCTGTTATATATTTCCAAATAAAAGTATCAAGAATGATAATATTTATACACAGCAACAAGAAACACACTTGTTTACGCGCAAGGAAAAGATTAAAGTCAGACTGAAAAACCTCCAGTGAGTATTGCTGTCTGGTAAAGGTACATGTTTTCCCTTGTGTACGTTATGCATGGACACCGAGACAGTAAATGATAAGATTTGCTATAGAAGCACATGTATAAAAAAATAATGTTTAGACATGATTGTTCCCACATGTGCTATTCCAAATGCAAGGCAGATTCCCTCCCCCCCCAAGTTCTGAAACTTGAAGTAATAACTATTTCTTTTTTTCAGAAAGTACTTCGGCTCTTTTTTGTTTTCTTTCCTCCTACACACTCCACTCAATGTACCAGAAATTCTTCATGTTCCACAAAAAGTACTGTAGAAGGTGCAAACAGCAGAAAGACAATGTTGGATATATCTTTTAATTCCTAGTACCAGCCACCAGGTTATGCTTCAAATGCAAGTGTGGCTGGCTAAAACCAGTCAAGAAAGTTCCTTTGCGTGATACATTTTTGCCATTTGCAGGAAAATAGAGCAACTCAACATGACAAATGCAAATAAAGCAATGGACAGCAGTCAAATCTTGCAAAACCCTGACAGAAAAAAGTGAATATGTTCCCTTAATTATTGTCAGTAGACATGTATGACATATATGTCATCTGATGTCTTATGTGTATCTCAGAAAAAAATGCTTTGCAGCCTTTTGGTGTGGAAATTTACATAGCCCAGCTTCAAAACAATGTGCATCTCACATGGCCACAAACCATGTGCTCTGAAGTGCTGCATCCCATTGCCCCAACGCTGTTTATAAAGTTACACCCTGCTGTTTGTGAACACCCAATGAGGGATTACTTCACCTTTGTTTTATCATGCTGAAAAGTCAAGGCTGACTTCAAAACTGAAACTGCCAGTCTCGTCACTGAAAATTTGATCAGGTGTTCCTCCATTGCAGCAGTCCAGATTACATTTCTAACAAATACCACAAGCAGCAAAATGCTTTCAGCTATTAAATCTCTTACATAA
>VZTV01049540.1:0-15073 GCA_013400875.1 Anhinga rufa
TTAATCTTCTTCCATTTTTCCCTACAAACATCTCTAGATGAACCACAGAAAACATATTTGCATGTTGTACTGAGACAAGACAACAGAAAAAATCTAGAGCAGGGCTTTTTGATGATAAAAAGAAAATCTTACTATCACTGGTTGCTCAGAAGTCCTTAAACATAACCTATGCTTTGCATTCATAAGATCTACTCCCTAACACTCTGTCATCTATTTAAAGACTATCCTTTCAATCCCTACAGGATCACTTTTTCGAGAAGAACCTTTTTGACGAAAGGTTTCTTGATTTTATTAGAAACCCTCAAAACAGAACTGAAAAGAGGAGGGCCCACAGAAGCACAAAAGAGTTTTTACAGGACCTGGATTCTGACAGAAAAAAAGACTGCAGTCAGTAACATTCCTCCATTTAAAATTCAACATAAAACTCCCTTGTTTATCCCCAAATATACCAAGAAAGATTTTCCCACATGCAATTGTATCATTCTTTTCTTAAAATTGATTTCTTTAGCAGACCAGCCAAGTAGGAAAAAAAAAATGAGCTGATATCATTTTAACTGAGCCTCAAGCAGCTCCTGATGTATTAACCTAAAGTCCCACTAAGGTTTCCTTTTCCCATTTAATTTCCACACCTCATGTTTCAGTTTCACACTCTGACCTCCTGTAATACCTCAGTTGAGTCAGGGGGAAAAAACCCCGGTTTGTTGTATATCAGAAGGCAATCACAATTCATAGCTTCATGAATTCATGGAATATCTGCTGTAAGATTAAAAATCAAGAAGCTACAGATTATGTTCTTAAGTTATGTTTAGCGTAGTTCATCCTTGAAAAAGGATGCAGAATTATTTTTTGAAATATTCATGAGGATATATTAAAGAAAGTTATGAATATACTGAGAGAAAAAGACATAACATACAAAACAGGCAAATAAAATAGAACCCATTAACTATCAAAACCTCCAAAGAACTCTACAACCTCTCTAGGCTGAATGTGGTATCAAAGCATAATCGCCATGCTTTTTACATTCTCTCCATACCTAGTGATGTTTACAGAGACCTGCAGAGCTCTCGGGGAAATAAGTTGTTACTGTTTAAATCTCAGCAAAGAGCTGGTAGAAGGCAAAACTGCCTTACGGAAAGAGAATCCAAATATAGCAGGATTTCCTTCATTATCTTAACTGCAAAGGAAGCTACTGTTACTACTACATAATCTACAACCTCCAACCACTGTAGGGCCAGTCTGATCACGCCGATATCTATCCATCGAGATATATATCCACTAAATATTCCAACTGACACCAAGATGAAGGCAGGATGAAACCCTACAGAACATTTAACATAACAGAAAAGATAAAAATCTAAATGTGCTTTCCACACGTTTGTCCTTGGCATTCTCAGCTGGTTATTTTGTAGAAGATAAATTAAATCAAAAAGGTAAACAGCAGACGTGTGTCTGAAAGTACTGGAACAGAAACGCAAGTGCAGCAGGAGGAAACAATGGCACAGCAAATGCACCACCAGACTTGAAAGCCATGTAAGGCCACCTATTTATTATTTCAAGGAGAAAACTATTTCTAAATAGCAAAGTAGCTATGAATATCCATAAAAGATATAAACACACATCTCCCCTGATGAAGGGGACTGAAGGGGAAATGATTCATGCAGAAACCTTTGTTAAAAAACAATGCCCACTCCTTACTGCTATTGTTATTTTGTTTACATATAACTTGTAATTTTCTTTTTTTGTCCTTTAAACCTGAAAAATGGAAATAGGTTTATAAATTGGATAAGACCTGCCTCAAAGTCAATTCAAAGGATGTCAATGGTGCTATTGAATTCAAGGGTGGTAAGCACACAATCATACGCTATACTGAACAGAGACAGGATTGTTCATATCCTTATCTGATGCTGAATTAGGACAAAAATGTAATCAAAGAACAGTCCAAAGTTCACATAACTCAACTGAAATATTCCCATCATCTTAAGCAAACTCTGGGACAGGCACCTGGTTAGTGCTTCAGTCAGTAACAGAAGCTCAAAGTGACCCTGGCGGAGTTGTCAAAGTATCTCATTGTGTAGTTTGTGTAGACAACGGGATAATACACTGTACGTGCAAGCAGGGAGATACACCTTTGCGTACTTTCATGCTGAAGAGCAGGCACTAATTAAGGGCCAGATCAAAGGCTCTTTGAAAACCTAACATAAATTGGCTACCTTAATTTTCCCTAATATTGCCACTTATTTCTGCATCTAAACCCTTTCAGAACTATCCAAGTGGAATTCTTTCACCACCTCAGGGATAATACACATATCTAGAGACTATAGAATTATTTTCAACAATACTGACGTAACACATAATTTCTTCTTGTCAGAAGTTGGAAGAAACATATCACTGTTCTTGAAAACATAACTCAGCTTGACACATCTGAAGGCAAAAAAAAGGAGTTAGTTTATTAATCTGGATATTTTACTTAATTTTCTTTGGGTTATAAATAAGCAGCAAGTTAATACTGTTTTCAGCTTTTGACAGTTCTAATGTTAATTACATGTACTGGATTTTATAAATCAATACTTCCTACATAAAGTGTTATTTAACTTGCCAAGTGTAGCAATAGATCAATGCATTTACTGTTCTTGCTAACATTGATGGATGACATACATCAAAAGGATATGTAAAGGAAAAATAAAAGATTTATTTGTAAGTCAGACAGGGTTAAATCCCAGCTAGGTGAAGAGGGAATTTAACTAGTGTTTTGGAAATCATGTCATAACTTTATTACGGTTTGAAAGGGTTTTTTTTTTCTTGTTTTGGCTTTTTTTGAGGGGTTTTATTTGGGGTTTTGGGGGTTGGGGTGTTGGGTTTTTTTGTTCTTTTTTTTTTTTCTTTTTTCTTTTAATGCCAAGGCCTGAAGCTATCATAAGCAGATTGCTTTGCGTACAGAACTATTATATTAACTCTATGTATCTTATAGGATGGAGGAGCAATGAATTGCACCTCCCAAACTTTAAGTATATTTTTTACTAAAGTACCATATGCCTGTGTTCAGCACATGGTACCTTTCTCTAAACATGCTACTAGGTGATCAGAAAAAATAAAACATAGTTGATAATTACTTTACTATTTGCAAACATGCTACAGTTAATGTGCTGAAAATTTTAAAGGACGTGTAAGTAAAATTTTGGTTGTAAATCAACTTCAAAGATTGCATTCACTACACTATGAAGTGCAATAAAAGAAACCACTCAGTTAAAAATAATTCTAAAAGCTAGTACTAATGCAGCCAAACATCTTGAAGGGAAATACAAGTCACAGTGTTATTAATATTCATTAGTTATTTGTGCCATTTGTAAAGAAGACATTAAGTATGTTAAAATTAGGAAATTCCAAAGAACTGAAAGCCATTACTCTGTATGTAACAACATCGAATCAATAAAATATTGGTTAAAACCCATTATCAGAAGCATGTATATATACAGAATGTACAATTATGTACTGAAATAGAGGGAAAATTGTTTTCCTTCTAGTATGGATAGATTTCTCAGGACAGAAGTAATAGTTACTCAATATATTATGTACAAATCACAGAATAGAGGAAAAAGTCCTTTTACATAACAAATTATCATCAGGAGGAGCTTTTTAAAGTTACAAAAGTTTAAGGAATGTAAACTTGAAGAAGTGTTATCCTTTGGAAGTGATTCATGTAATCATTATATTTTAGTGCAACGTATCTGACCAGCAAACAAAAAGACAGCTCTGTGTATATCACCACAACATTAATTTAAGCACAAGTAGGCACTACTTCATTAGCGCTCTGGACAATAGCCATGAGAAGCTACCAGTAATAACTACTGTCTACTAGTCACGTTAGCACATTTATGAAATACTTAACAAAAAGGAATAACTGAAAAAGAGTGGTGAGTCTAATTCAAAGAAAGAAGACCATTTATAAAGTTTCCCTCAATCCTGGTTGGAAAAAGAAGAAATTCTATTTAATCAAAATTTTTAAAGGGGAAAAAAAAAAGAAACCACTTAGTCTACAAGCTAAGGCATGTCTTGGAGGACAGTGTAATACCTTTAATGAGACTGCCAATTAATGCAAGAAAAGTCAGGAGATTGTCTTCAGAGTTTGAGCATTTTGTCTCAAACAATGAGACAAAAGACTTCCCTTCACAAAAAATCATTCTTCTAAATTGTTAAAGGGAGCATGGCTATAAAAGAGAAAGTGGATCAACTGCTTTAGGTAAAGCTTGGTTTTCTAAGTTTGGTACAATTTTGTGCAAGCCTTCAGTCACCTTAAAGAGATCATAAAATATTATCCAAGTGAGATGTGGGAATTCTGCACACATAACCTTTCTGTCCAACTTTAAGCTGTGAGTCAGAAGACAGGAGGAGTCCATGAGCGACCAGACGAGAGATATAACACAGAGCACTTACATGCATAAAAAAACCACAACATAAAGCTTAGTCCCATCTCACTGGTGCATAATACACAAGCTGTCAAAGAAGAAAACCACCACCACACTCCTACATGTTACACTTATCATATTATATCATAATCCTACTTTCATGCAATCCAACTCAGAGGCACCAGATCATTTCTGCTGGAGCTTAATCAAATAAATACAGATAGTCTTACTAAATCCTGCTTAGCAGCGTTAAACAAATGAAGAGCAAACCTCTACTCTTTGCTTTGAATCTGGACAACCTGACAATAATGAAGATGTGTATTCAAAAGGAATATGGAATAAGCCTGAACCTCAATTCACGAGAACTCCTGTATCCTGTAAGAGGTAAGCCCTGGGCGGGTTTACAAGTTCTATAAAATTGCTCACTGGGGGAAACAATCTGCCGACTTAATTCTCTGCAGGATTTTACAAGTCCCTCCAGTCATCTGTTTCTGCTGTATACATTCACATACATCATCAAGCTGACAATTTAGAAACTGGACCAGATGGATATATAACCCAAAACAGTGTTGTTTGTTAAATCTAAAAGCTATTAATCAAAATAATTTCCTTTATTAAACTCCGTGGGAGAAAGGGACAAATAGAGTTGACGTATTACACGTATTTACCGGGAGCGCACCACAGGACAATACAGACTGAAGTTATTTTCACCAGGCTCCACCAGAGAAAAATGTTGATAGCAGAAACGTTCTTCCTAAAAAAAGCGGATTATTCCAGGACAAAGAAAGCAAGAAAGGGCATCCTAAATGCTTTCTTTGAGAAGATAAGGCATGTTATTCTTTTTTCCCCTGAGGAAATAATTACATTCTCTGAAAGGACTGGCAACTTCAAGTTATTTTTAAACAAAGAGAACTTATTTGTCTAACACTTGTTTTAGGAAAGCAGTGGGTGAGGCTAGATCAACAAAGTCAGCTTCACCTTTCACCAGACACTTAATGCCAACCCAGCTGGAAAACAGCCTGGGCTATTTGAGGTTTAAGATTCACAAATAATACTTACTGCTCTCCCTCTTCTCACTCTGCCATTCCTCACATATTTAGACACAGGACTAAAAAGTATCAGTGTATACTTCCTGTTTTTCCAACCTAAAACTTTACAATAAAATCATTTATCTGACACTCATACGAAAATGTTCCAATTCTAACAACAGAAAAAACTTGTACAAAACAATTACGGAAATAGAGTTGTCTAGAAATACCTGGGAAATGGTTTCTTAAATATCAAAAAGGGGATTTACAAAAGAAAGAAAAGCCTGTAGCTATTTGCCTAACACACAAAACCACAGATTTTTATAGATAACTGTTTTGGAGGAGGTCACTGAACCAGAACACAGTTGTAATCCTTTAGTGATGCTCTGAAACATTATTGTAAACAAACCTCATTTTGCAAGTTCTAGTTGTGAGGCAGAACACACATATTCCGGCGGAGCAGAAATTGAAGTGATCCCAGCAGGCGAAGTTTGAGGGCAGCCTCCTGGGCACTTCCTTTCTTTTACCTCCCATCATGGTGTGAATAAGAGAAAAAGAAGGAAAAAGTGTATGCAATGTACCTGATCTTATTCTTAAAGCAATTAGCATCTGAATTGCAAAATATAAGAGAACAGTTTGGCCCAAATATCATTTAACTTTCTGTGGTCTTCCAAATACTCTGCAGTTACTATTGTAAGGGCCTATCGCATAAATACTTGTATTCATACATTTTTCTCAATCAGAGCTTTCATTGATGTAGTTTATGAAGATGTCTTTTACTAGCACAGATTTTAAAATGCTTGTTTATGGAGTAGATCTTCTGAAATACATGTTCAACCAGGAACACTGTCTGACTTAAAAGTAAATAGACTGAAATGCTAGCACATTTTTACTGGCTCATTAAGAAGCAAATGAGTTGTTTTTCTCTTTGTTTAGCAATGCTCAACAGGTACTTATTTTGACACTGTTTTTAACGTAAAAACACATTAAATTAACATGTTCCATGGTTACAGGAAACTTTTATTGGACAAAGGCCAATCCAGCAGCCTCACAACAAAAATTATAATTTCTAAATTAAAGTAACCTACGTTAAATGACATAAGACACTTCTCTACATATGCTTCTTGCCAATCCACTGTATCTGACAAAAGCTGATAATTTCTGTCCGTCTACTTCATATTTACAACATATCACAGAATCATGGCATGGTGGGGGTTGGAAGGGACCTCTGGAGATCAACCTGTCCAGCCCCCCTGCGTGAGCAGCACCCCCAGAGCAGGGGCACAGGACCGCGTCCAGGCGGGGTGGGAATGGCTCCAGGGAAGGAGACTCCACAGCCTCTCTGGGCAGCCTGGGCCGCTGCTCTGGCACCCGCACAGCAAAGGGGTTTTGCCTCAGATTTCAGTGGAACTTCCCGTGTTCCAACTTGTGCCCGGTGCCCCTTGTCCTGTCGTCGGGCACCGCTGAGAAGAGCCCAGTCCCACCCTCCTGACACCCGCCCTTCAGATACTGATAAGCACTGAGGAGATCCCCCTCAGCCTTCTCTTCTCCAGGCTGAACAAGCCCAGGTCTCTCAGCCTTTCCTCCCCAGGGAGATGCTCCATCCCCTGAGCATCCTTGTGGCTCTGCGCTGGCCTTGCTCCAGCAGCTCCCTGTCCTTCTGGCACTGGGGGGCCCANNNCTCGCTGGATGGCAGCACACCCTTCTGGCGTATCAGCCACTCCTCCGAGCTTGGTGTCATCAGCAAACTTGCTGAGGCTGCACTCCATCCCTTCATCCAGGTCGTTGATGAATATGTTGAACAGGACTGGACCCAGTACAGACCCCTGGGGGACTCCACTAGTCACCGGCCTCCAACCAGACTCTGCCCCAGTGATGACAACTCTCTGGGTTCTGTTGTTGAGCCAGTTCTCAATCCACCTCACTGTCCACTCATCCAACCCACACTTCCTTAGCTTGTCAATGAAGATGCAATAGGAGACAGTGTCAAAAGCCTTGCTGAAGTCAAGGTAAACAACATCCGCTGCTCTCCCTTCATCGACCCAGCCAGTCACCCCATCATAGAAGGTTATCAGGTTGGTCAAGCATGATCTCCCCTTGGTGAATCCATGCTGACTACTTCTGATAACCTTCTTCTCCTCTACATGCCTGGAGATGACCTCCAGGATGAGCCACTCCATCACCTTTCCGGAGATGGAGGTGAGGCTGACTGGCCTGTAGTTTCTTGGGTCCTCCTTCTTGCCCTTTTTGAGGATTGGAGTGACATTTGCTTTCCTCCTCCAGTCTTCGGGCACCTCTCCTGCCCTCCATGACCTTTCAAAGATGATAGAGAGTGGCTCAGCAAAAACATCCACCAGCTCCTTCAGCACCCATGGGTGCATCCCATCAGGGCCCATGGATTTGCAAGGATGTACCTCAAATACAATTTATTGGAAAAATAAATAGATAAAATTAATAAAAATGGTATACATGACAAAAAAAAGCATGACCAGAGTTGACCTTTTCCTCTGCATATGCAACCAGATAATGAAAATTGTGCATGTAAAGTTCAACAACAACCTCTTATTTCTCCTCAGTATGTATGGAAAACAAATTCTATTAATAAACAGTCAGCCTAAATTAACATTAACACAATATTTATTTAGTTTAGACTTTTGGCCTTTAGTATATATCAGCTTAAAAGTAAACAGAAGAAGTGCAAAAATGGCAAATAAAACAATGAAACTGTAAAAGTAACATGATGATGGATTAAAATATATTGTTCTAGCTGGGAGTCAATAGGGCAAGTGTTTTATAAAAATTATGTTTTCCTTTGACAAAATCAGTATAATACTTGCTAGTACTAGCAATAATAAAAAAAAACCTCCCATAAAACACTTCCGAGTTCACTTTCCATTTTAACGGCTGCAGGCAAAATTCAGAATACATTTGTCAAGTTGATATTATCAACACAACAGGGGCATGCCTGACTTGGTCTGCATTTGTTCTGAAAGTTTACTTTTAGAGGCCAACAGCCAAGAAAGGAGAACACAGGAAACCGAAATCATTCATACCAGGCAGACACAGAAATATACCTTCAAATATTTAAGAGAAGTTTTAGTAAATATTATCACATATTACTCTGCAAGGCATCAATCACACTCAGTTTAACATTAAAGACCAACCAATCTGAAAATTAAAGGCGATTCGCACTCCCTCTTTGCTCAGTTTAATGAGACATCCTAGTCTGATCTGTGACAACTAGTGCCAACATCTTTAACTTTTTTCCTGACATCTGAAATTGGTTTCAAAGACAGATACTTGTGAAGGCAAGAATACTACAGAAAAGGACATAAGAAAAGCATTACAAAAGAGAAAATCTAATGTATAGTCTTAGCTTTTTCCCCCCACACACACTTCGGTACTTAAAAATCATCTGCATCATTAAGCAACTGAAAGAAAAATTCCATTAAAAATTCCTGAATGTATCTGAACCTTATTCTTGTGCCTTTGAAATTAATACCAGCCAACTATATTAAAAAACAATTCTTTGCTGTTATACATTGTTCGTGTTCTATTTCCATTCTCTTTGAAAATACCTGGCCAAGGTTTTTTCACATCCTTAGTGAAAGCCTATTCTTTCATGAAAATACATGCTCTTATGCATATTTTTTTCTATTTTAATTTCTTAGATTTCTTCTTTTCCAGACTAAAATTTATATATAGAGAACAATGTATTGCAGAGATCAAAAAAAAACCCAATTGCTTGAAGTATGTAACTCTATGATTTGCCCACAGATTGAATGAGTGCATGGTTAGTTGACCTAACTGATAAAAACAATATTCACAAAATTACTTAAATGTCAAAAAAAAGCTCAACTCTTTATTAAACATACACTGGCTGAAAACGCAATGAACCCTAAGCACTGAGGCTCTACATTAAGAACTGCTACAGAAGACTATTGTTGTAACAGGAATTACCGTATCATTTAATGGATTTCAAGGATAGCATAGAATGGGTTTGGGCTGCTTATTTTTAATGAGGGCACAATGATATTAGGGCAAGAAGCTTCACTTTGGCACCAGTACAATGCTTGTGAGAGAGGGATTTCAACAGCTGTCCTGTACAGATGGTTGCTTTTACTTACAAAGCTTTGAACTGAAGAAAGATTAAATCTATGGATGAGGGACCTTTACCTTGCTGCTTGCTTGCTTAGTTGGCAGAGAAAAAATAGCTAAGATAGATTATAATAAATGCCTTGTTTATATTATGCACACAGTAGTTCTTAAATGTACAAAACACAATGTTTATTTGATTATAGCAGCATGCGGTTTCCACTGAGCACCATGGAATTTTTCTGAAAAAACAAGAAAATTCAGCTTTCCTGAATTCCCATCAGAATGTCCAGTATTAAAAAAATTGAAAACCCAAACAAATACAAATTACACAGAGGAAAAGAATCTGAGTCAAAGTCAGAAGTAACCAGTATAAAAGCAGAATGCCACACATTGTATGACTAATGGTACGTGCCTTTGTTCCAAGGTAATTAATCCTATTTTTCATTGCAAGTTGAAAGTCTTGAAAGAGTCATTCCTGGGAAAAATGCTGGTTTTCTTTAAAACTAGGCATAATACTGAAGGATTCAATTTGCTGTGTTGACATAACCTTAGCAAGCAGCAATAAACACTATTCAGTGAAAATGTATTTGTATTGAGTTCACAAAACTCAAACTGCTGTGCGAGTGTGACCTGAGGTTTCATTTTTGAAAGCCAGTCTCCATACTGACTTTTTAAAGATCTTGGTGAATTCCATAGTTTACTACAACTGTTTACTGCAAATCGTTGTCTGATAACAGCTGTTCACATGTCACAAAAATATCCGCATCAGTCACAGAGGTTTTTTTGAGCCTTAAAATTAGATATCAATATACTAGATAAAGAAACTACAAAATCTGTGGCAGCTATCACACAACTTCCAGCCTTTTACTCCTAATGAGTGCTTCTAGTGCACTACAAGGTTCAAAGGAAATATTAATTAATTCTATTCTGGCAGCTATATACTATTTGGAAGCCAAAATGGATGGAATCTGTGGACTTCTAAGCTGAAAATTTATTTTAAATTGTACAAGGGAATTTGAGAGCTCTAACTTCTCTCAAGAGATTTAAAACTGAAACTGATCTTTTAATTTTATCAACCACATTAGTAGGAGAAATATCTTTTTATAAAGAGAAGTGAAACAATAAAACACTAAGCACAAAAACCAAAGTTCTGGAAGTGAAGGAAGTTGAGCTATTTGTGTATTCTTTGGAATTATAAACTGTTCTGGAAACTCAAAACCATGTGTTCCTCATGTTCTTACAATAAACAAATATAAAACGTACCCAACAAGCAGAAAGGGAGAGAAGAGAAAAAGCTTTGAAGTACAGTGCATTTGTTGGTCTCAGTGGGTCAAGATATTGGCACAACTGATCTTTAAAACAAGAGAGGCACACTAGCAATTTAATTTATGATTTCACGCGTAAATTCTAGATCAATTGTTTTCATGGTAACTATTGCAAGAGGCCACATACTAGCTCCTTCCTTTATAAAACACACTTGGAGTCAGTTTGTGGCATCAGCCTATTGACAAATGAGTTTTGGAAATATGACAAGTTATGGTTACATCTTCATGCGTATCCTGTATGATACAATGAATCACCTTTCTCTTCCCCTTCCTCCCTCAGGGGAATGCAACTCATTTCAAGATGGCCAGGTTGTAAAGCTTGCTTCTGAAGTCCCCATATTCATATCATTTGAAAATCTGAATTAAGAAACCATTCAAAATTACTTTTTTCTCCTTATTGTTCAGAGAAAGAATACTGCATCAGTTGTTTCACATTTTCCTTCTGATCTATTTAACTTAGACATGCTTTTTGTAATGCCACTGTGTCTTCAGACACCAACTATCATCAATACAGCTGCAGGACATATCAAATAACTGCGCCTGTTTCATCTACTGAGCATCGACCACCTGAGAACAGATGTCCACTTTGCATTTCTGTGCCTACTGAACACTTTTGAAAGTGAACTAAGAAACATGGAAGGTACCAGACATCTTACAGGCCTAAACAAAAATACCCCCAGGAACTATGCAAGTAAAAAGAACAATCTCGTCTTTTATTCTGAAGGTGTCATCATGGATAAGAATTATAAAGTATTTATATCACACACTTCTAATAAACAGTCTTGGACCATTAATGAAAATAAGCTTCATGAGTTCAAAATAGATCTTTGTATACACATTACTTTAAACTGTCATACTTTATCTAAATCAATGCAGGTTTTGATTTTTAACAGCAGTAGTGGTTTTCCCATATATTTCTCTATGCAAAAAGACTTGAACTATTCATTCTTGTTCAAGCTTTCAAAAAAAAATTTACCCTCAAGCACAGATCAGCATAAAATATTTCAGCTCTGAATTTGAGCAATTAAGAAAAAGTTTTCCACCACCAAATATGCCCTATAAAAAATAAACATACATAGGTAAAATAAATTGGAGTAGCTTCACCATCATAATGATATAGGTTTATGTAACAAGATACACATTTAATGCTTTCATTCTTCTTAACACTTGCTCTCTGTTTATTACCAAACACTGAAAATAGACTTTTTTTCTCTCTGAAAATTGGACTTTTCAGTCACTAAATTCTAAATTTAATAAAAATGAATAATTTCTTTCATGGGAACTTTTGTTGGTCTAATCAAGCTATTTAAGGGAAAATGTAATAACAGTGTATCAGTTCAGCCTTCTTTCTATTGATACAATGAGTAGAAGTTACATACATATATATCTATACCCATATATATCTCAATGGACACATTGAATCCATTTATTATCAAGGGTTGAAATTACACGAGTTCATAAGAAAATAAATCAGCCTGGATCAACAAGGTCCACAGTATGTAGTACTGTCACTGCTTGAAAGAAATCAGTAGTAAAACAAAAGATGCCCAAGTTCTGGGGAACACACGGGTAAGCTGTAAAAAAACCACCTCTATCAATTTAAAGTGCAAAGGAAGAGATCAGCAGAGATGCTGCGTACGTTTAACACAAGAAAGGCATGGCAAGGGGGTTGACTGTGAAATACGCTGGGTGAAATCAGGTTAGCTCAAGATCAGTGGAGAGATGGAAAACAGAACAAGAATGATCATAAGCAGACTGTGTCCTGGAGGAGGCAGCCACGTCTGAGATGAAAAAAGATCAAGAAATGAAATTTGAATTATTAGAGGTACACTGGCTCAAACACTGAAAATTCTCCAAAATAGTGAGGAGCGTCATGGTAAATTTTCACGAGAATTTTGATTCTCTGTCTTCAATTCTCCTAAAACGCACAATATAGAACAGTTTCTCTTTGCTTTAACCTGAGACCCAGAACTTTGCATGAAAATTCCAAAATCCAGCTAGGATCTACTAATTCAACTCATTCTGTTCATGGTGTCTCTGGTTAAAAAAAAATGGTGAAAACTAGTATGTCTTTAAAATCAGAGAAAAATATGCATGCATGAAATAGAAAATATGGATTTACAAAACTAAGTTATTTTTTATTTGCTACTTGTTTCTTCAAACTTTACACACTGTCAGATGATATATACAGACACTCATTAGTAACTACTTTAATTAAGGCAAGAACTAAAGGCAGGCTGGTGCGGGCTTTTTGTTTGGTTTCTTCCCCCCTCTTTTTAACTTCTTTTCCCCTTTCCCCACAGCTACCATAGCCACTGCAAGCTACCATGACCATTCCTTTCTCCAGAGTACACACCTTCAAATCCATTCTTGAAGACAGAATTTCCCAAGTGACTGTAAACTATTTCCAAATTAGAGCCACAAACTGCACAGATATAAAAAGTTAATTTCTTTAACCCTGCTTGAAAAGGAAACTTTCCTCACTCTTATCTCTCCTTGCCACACAAATAATAGATGACAGTCATCTGTTTTATGTTAGACTATCATTCCCAGATCTCTCATGCTGATTCATTCTCAGCTTTCACAGCACAGGCACAAGTTGTCAGGAAGAGCTATGCTGGCTTCATTTCCCATATGGAATCCAACAGCTGGAGTTCATTCATTAGACCAAGTAAAAATCCTGATATAAATTAGAGAGAGCAAAACAACACAGTGACAAACACATCTTCCAGTATCTCAAGTACAACAGTGAAGAGTTTTGTACAGCAAGCACATTGTTCTGTCAGCCAAGAACAATTATCTATGTCCAATTACCTACGGCCACGTTTGTGGCTATGAAATCCCCCCATTTCCAAGTTCTAATAACCCCAGAGTCTTCCCTTCATTCATGACTCCCTAAGTACCATTAGCCCAGTCCCATACATGACACCAGCCCCCCTCCACATCCCTATACCTTCATTCTTCATCAAATCCAGTTTGCTCTGTCTCAACCCTCAGTCCCTCCCACTGACACTCCCACAGGCTACAGAAATCATGAGATGCAGCAGGAGGTTCCGACTGGCTGTTGGGCCAACTAGTATCAGTGCCCTGTCTGGGAAGCCACTAAGTCAACCACAAAAGATAATGGCTGAGGTTGTATTTAGTGGAAGCAGTAATCTGGGTCCTCTATACTACCCAGCTATCAATTTTCAGTAACTTATGGAAAATTAACATTGAAGCTTCTACCTTAGAAAAATGATAATCAAATTATTTTCCTGTCTCTAGGTCATTCTTAAACAAATCAAATTATTTAACTAAATTTTATTAACTGAACTATCAACTTTAACAGCTCTTTCAAATTAGCTACTATGAAAACTTTTATCCTCAAAAAATAAATGTTCTGCTAGTAACATTTAAACATAGTCTGTAACACTTAACAAGTGATATTGGTGATTTAATGGTTTAATATAGTATCACGGGATTCTTTTCACAGTTTGGATTTTGTTGCTTCCATAAAAACAGCTACTTTAACAGAGGATTTCAGAAGTTTAACTATTATCAAAATAATGATACAATCTAATACAATATTATTTACTTCCAGAAGGGGAAACTGCCTAGAATAAGGAAGCTTATTCAAAGGGCCAGAAAGGTTAGAGAAGGCTAGTATAAAAGGTCCTTCAAAACATTAAATTTCAAATGATAGAAAGAAAAAAAGAACACAAAGCCTTGTCTGGTCAATATGAAAAAAATACAGTGAGGGTATCCCTTCCACCCACCCAAAAAAAGAAAAGTTTCCAGAAAACTTCATAAGGACAAAAAAAAAACAAACAAGCAAAANAAAAAAACAAACAAGCAAAAAACCGTGTAGTTTTTCACATCCATTTGGAAAGGATATATACCACAGAACAGACCATCTAACTACTGGTTAACCCTTCTTTTACAATGAAAAGGGATTTTAGCATGAATAATAATCATGACCATTGATTAAATCTTTGATGTTAAACAGCACATTGTAAGACTAATCAAACATTTTAAGAGAATTATTTAAATATAGATGTTTGAAAATTGGTGAGCCACCTGCAGATTTAAACTCTGTGAACAACAAAAGGACTCTCCTAGTCTAGGTTTAGTATGGTGTTTCAAGAATTTTATAAACCTGGAAACTGCAGCAGATTTTATCATCTGCCATGATACTGCAAATTTTAAACAAAAGCAGCTGTTTGGCTTGTGCAAGAAGTAT
>VZTV01049544.1:0-12193 GCA_013400875.1 Anhinga rufa
GTTTGTTGGGTTTTTTTTTTAAGTACAAAAACATCCTACATTCTATGGCCTCAGAACTCTTTACCATAAGACACACTTTTACACACACAGTGCTGTTGGGTCCTTTCTGCATCATCTTTAATGTTTTGTTGTTTTTCTATTTCACACCATTTCCTGAATTCTTTTGCTTTGGATCCATTCCAGAACTGTTATTCATTGCTTCCTTTCTATTCACAGGGTAAGATAAAGCCATTATCTATGTTTCTGCTCTGCTTCTCCATTGCTAGCAATGAAGCACAACTGCTCAGCTCACTCTTGAGCCAGCCATATATTTTTATTTTTAAAAAAGTAGAATCTGCACTACAGATCTGAGTGTAAGCATACTGCAAAATGTCAGGATGACCTACAGAGTTACAATTACACTGGTGTAGTTAAATCTCACTAACTAAATCTGATCACAGGCTTGAAATTTGGGCTCTGAGGAAGTTGGTGGAAGTTTTGGCACTGATTTCAGTGGGGTAGGGACTTCGTCTGAAATACTGGCTTGCAGCCATGCTTTATGGACCTCTCTAGTTAGCTGTGCTTTTGCTCCCACATGGTCTGTGGGGTATATGACAGGGAGAACACCGCAGTAAGCTAAACATTGTAGAAGTAAATTGACTTCAGGTGGCATACTTGAAAGTCCTTTTACACTGATTCCTTTCATACTGACTCCAACTTGAATGATTCCTAGGGTATTAACATTATTGTTTTTCTTTAATATGTACAGACAAAACACATTCTGAGTAAACTCTGCTAACTATAATCCATTTTTACAGTGATCACACAAGCAATAGGAAACATTTAAAAGGTCAGAAACACTGCATTTTAGCTGTTAAACTCTTTAATTTTAGAATTTGAGCAGACTTAATTGTGATATTAAGGCAGCAGAACTTTTACTAAATTATGAAGAAATAAACATTTGTTTTTTCAATATCTTGGTCTGTTTAGTTCTCAGTTTGTACTATAGTTAATATTCTTACTTGAATCATAAATGTTATGTTCTTTTCCATTTAAAAGCTCCCAACTATGTTTCATCTCTGAAATCTCCATCTGAGTCATAGCTTATATATGTTTCCCTACATACACTCATTTTAAGTTCAGAAGCAGTTGCTCACAAATTGTATCAAATTGTAAGCAGATATTCTAAAGAAAGATTTCTCAGCAATGACCTGAGAAGTAGCTTCAGGTTTTCTGACAGTATTCAAACTGATATAGGTTTTTTGATTGATGAGTTATAATCCTGCTTGTAACTTTCTATCTCTGACTCTTCCCCTACGCAGAGAGGCAGCTATGTAACACCTGTAACGAAATTTTTTAGCAATGCATGAATATGTATGCTCTGAAAATACAAAAATGTGAAAAATAGTACCTCTGTGGTTTGCAAAAAGTTATATGAACAGTAGGATTGCCATTCATCCAGATTTTTGGCTAAATAACTAAAAGTTATAAAAAGAAATTCCTGTAACAAAAAGCAGAATCAGATCTTTATGGCTTTCAGTCCTGTAGAATGAAGAGAAGAAACTATGAAAAGTTTGCCATTTAATAGGTTCAAATTTAAAATCATCCATGAATAAAAGACTTTAGCTCTAAAATACAGAGGATTTATGTTCAGTTAATAAGGGCTGTACCATCTCAATGCATATGAGGGTGGACTGTATTGTGATCTTATTGGTTTTATCACATAGGCTAAAGCCTTTGTTATGAATATTTTACTGATATTTCTATATAACCATGCTATATCACATATTTTTTCCAGTAAGTTTACATTGTGTCAATTTATTTATTAAAATGATCTTTATGTTACCACTTTTAAAAATATAATTACTTTTTTCTTCTTCCTTTTCCCTCCTTGCCCCTCTCAAAGCAGAATATTGAGTGCTGGTGATTCTTGGGTTAAATTCATTGCATATCCCCAAACCCTTATAGGGATGATTTTGTGTAAAGATAAATATTTTCAATGGCTTAACTTTTGTGAGAGAAAAAAATAAAAAAAAAAGGACTGTCATAGCTATTTCAAGTTATTCATCCATCTCTCCTCCTGAGTGTTTTGTTAAAATGGCAGTGATGCAGAATGAGACCAACCATGATATATGTGATGCTTGAAAGAAAGGCCTCTGAACATATCCTACGTTTCATTGTTTGAAAATTAAGCATGAAATTTTTCCATTTCATATTTTAGTAAAACCTTTCTTCAAAAAGAAAATGAAAAGGAATGCTCTTTTGTAATTCAGGTGTCATTAGTATTACACATAAACCTGGATTCACCTCATCTCATCTCACTTTACATGGCTGAGAAATCTAAGTTATGAGTCTTCTTCATCTTTCTCTAATCTCTAATAAGTGAAGAGAGGTAGGGTTTTGCTTCATTGTTTCCCAAGGAAATTTGGCCAATTAGGATACTAATTTAGGCAGTTTGTTTAAGTCACTAAAATGTCAAAGGATGGATCTGAATTGCCTTGCGTATATATATACACACACACATATATATATATATATATATCTTCGCCCTAAAGCCAGCTCACAGCTATAGAGATGGTTCACATTACGAAAGCTTTTTGTACTTTTGATCAGAATAATTTACCATTCAATCTGTCAACCTGAGTTAGGTGAACCTTGCCAATGTTGCTTGTCACTACTGTGCCTTCAGCATTACTCTTTGCTTCTTTTTCTTAAGGATCAATCAGATTACATTCGATCCAAAACCATAATAACTTGAAAAGCAAGTCCTTTGCAGTCACCAGGCTGCAAGCAGCCAGGCTGCTGAGAGGCATTCTTCTTCATCCAGGTTCTCCAGTCAAATTTTCTCTTTTTCAGTCAGAGATAGAGGTCCTTCTTTCCACTTTCATTATGCCGTGGGTGCATGATGTTCAGCATTACAAGGCTAGACAGAAAAGCTGGCTAGGTCTATCTGGCAGACCTTCATTCTTTTTCCCTTGAAATCAGCTCTTTACAAACTGACTGCTGATTGCTAAATGTTATGAAGTTCTAAGTGAGCCACCCAATATGGTTTTGGAAAATCAAGACCACAATAGCACAGTACCTCATAGTGTACTTTTTTTCATAAAATCTAAGAAAAGAGCAGTTGGTATGTTAAAAATATTTTATCTTAGAATTAGTTGGCAGTAAAAAGTCTTAGAAAATCTCCTCTAGTGACTGGTGAAGAGAAAGAATCTTCCCTTTTCAAATGGTACATTGTAAACTATCCAGTTATGCACGCTAAGTTTTTTGGGTTTCAGGGGTTTTATTTAATAAAATAAACTGTATTCAGGCTTAGGAGGTTATAACAATGCAATATGTTCTTTGAGAGTCTAAAATCAGACAGTGAATGAGTTCTTTCTCTGCCAGGCTAAATCTAGATTTTATAAACATGAAGAAAAAGTTAGCTGTTATTTCAGATTAAAATTGTCTATTCTGAATTTTGAAAGAGGTTTTCTAGCCCAAATGTACTAAATGCTTGATTGAAGAACATGTAAACTTAATAATATAGTTGGAAGTACTTATATAGGCTTGTATTCACCTGTACTTTCTGACTCTCTATTGATTTTAAAAGACTTAACATAATTGTATTACGGCCTATTTTTCGACAGTCACAGCAATTTAAATTAAATCCATACTTTAAAAAAACCTCAACTGCTATGCATGGCTGAAAAAAAAGCTTGAGACACACATTCCTAGCAACCTAAAATATACTGGAGGAAATAACCAGAAGTATCTTCGGAATAGGAGTCTTTTCAGAAAGTGAACATGCAGGCATTCCCTTCATAACACTGCCTGAAAATCATTCACAAAAATATAGAATAGAATACACAAAAATGTGCTGCCTTTAACTTGTGCAGAAGAATTCAGTGAAGTTTCCTGATGTGTTTTGGTGTTAACAGGTTTCCTCTTTTCTCCTATTATAAGCACTCTCAAACCATGTACAAATCCTGGTGTTTTCAGATGTGTAGAATTAGCCACAGAGTCCCCTTTGTTAACACAGATCACAGGGAGCTGCTTCAGTGGAGGACTCTGGGAGCCAGATAAACTTCTGAGCTACAGCCTTGCAGCCATAATTATTCCCACTGTTTCTGGTACCTTTTCTATTACCTGAGGATACAAACAGGTGCTACTAGAGATTGACTCTCTAATTCCATGATATATAAGAGTTTGAGAATATCCCCTGGAACAATTCTCAACTTTTATAAAGACAATGTAGAAGGAAGTTGATGGGGAATTCATGACAGAGATTTACTCCCTTAGAGCTTCTTGCTCCATGCAATGTGTAAGACTCATGATCTGAAACAGAGGATTTTACACCAGTGACTTTGAAGATTCCCTCATTTAATTTTGTAGCAGGTACTTTATAGAACTAAGGTATTAAAAAAAAATCCCTTTAAAAGTAAATGAGTAAATGGTGCTGGTAGGACTTCCAAACTGTATGATGATGAAAATTCTCTACAGGACAGCAGTGTGTGGATTGTGTCTTGTTGCACTGAGAAGAGCAAAGTTTTTCTTCTGTATGTTAGATGACTTATGGTGACTTTCTTTTTTTTTTTTTTTGTTGTTTGATTTTTTTCAGCTTTCATTTGCAGCAACAACTCCAGAGTTGGCTGATAAGAAAAAATATCCTTATTTCTTCCGGACAGTGCCATCTGATAATGCAGTGAATCCAGCAATTTTGAAGTTACTCAAATATTATCAGTGGAAGAGAGTAGGAACTTTAACCCAGGATGTACAACGGTTCTCTGAGGTAAGATTTGCGTAATTTCCATAACATAAAGAGAGCTACTAATATCACACTCCCAAGTGGAAAATAATAATATTTTTTTTTTGTAGCAAAGATTCCTTTATACTCTTTGACTTGCCAAAGTGTATGATTTTGAAGGAGGCTTGTACCTGACGTTGGCTCACTTAAAAGAGAGAATAAATCTAATTTCATTGTGTTTCTTTTGTGTTCTGGTTTATTATAAGCATCAGTGTGATAGTCTGAATATTGAGGGGCAAATCTGGTAAGTCTATGGCTGAAAATACTGGAGGAGCTTACTGACAAAGAAATGACTGAAGCCCCCAGAACTGATAAGATCGCATACTATGCACCTTCCAAGTCTTCTGAGTTTCACCCCGAGCAACGTTTTGGTCATAGAAATTGCAATAAAGTATGGGCCAAGTGCCTTAAGCATAGTTTTAACAATAGACTAGTTAAAAGAAAACATCCTATAAGTAATTAATCAGAGCAAAGTAAGGGAAAGAGTTGACCCATGAATTGACAGAGAGGCAAAACTAACAGAGGCATGCCAGTTTTGTGTTTAGTTTTTTTTTTTTTTCCTTCCTCAGCATTCATTAAAAAAACAGGCTGACTGTGTTCTGAAGACTAGCATAATTAAAACTAGTGAAGGAGGGTAAGAACAGGTTAGAGTCTGCTTAGATGAGTCAGATATTTTCAAATTGTGTGGCACAATTAATTCACTCTGGAGTATCTAAGAAATCTGAGAGACTTCCCTTATGAGCTTTGAGAATTAAAGGATAAAAAGTAAGTGAATTGTAAGGGGAACGAAGAAGTCTTTATGTCTGTCATTCCAAAAAACACATAAAGACCCAGGGAATTATACACCAGTCAGGCTAAATTTAATTCCTGGAAAGACACTTGAGCAGATAATCTGTTTGCAATCACTCAGAAGATAAAAAGATGCTAAACAATGGCCAAAATGGATTTGACAAGAATAAATCACGTAAAGCAATCTAATTTCCCTCTGTGACAAGATAACAGGTCTCAAGGAGATGAAGTAGGTGATAAATGTGATGTTTTATGACTTATAAAAATGTTAAAGGTGTTCCTAAAGAAAAGTAGGGAAACTTGATCTTGAGGAAGATACTGTAAGAGCAGTCTCTAACCAATATTCCTGCCACCAAGGTTAATTGACATCAAATCAGTTGAATATTTGTTTTTAAAACAAATGGTGAAGCAAAAAGTCACCGAAAAGTACGACATGCTTTATCGTTCTCTGACTTAGAATTATAATTTCAAAGAGTAGTTATCAGTGGTTCACTGTCAAACAAGAAGGATGGGATTCTGTCAAGTGGTTTTCTTTAGAAAGAGGTAAGGTTTTCTCTAGATAGTGGGATAGAGAAAATGTTTATTAAATCTGTAGTTCATACTTATTTGGGAAAAGCTGCAGGCATTTTGCAGAGGGCAGGATTAGGCTTCAGAATGATCTTGGCAAGTAGAGAAAGGTTTTGATATAAATAATATGTAAGTGAAAAAGTGCAAAATGTCTATCAAGGTAGCAGATCTCCAGAGAAAGGTATGGGAAGCAATACAATGAACCACAAACTGTGTAAGGGTCAAGAAGTTCAAACTGTTTGACCTACGGTAAAAAGTAGAAAGGAAGCAAACAGCTCTTATTTCACTACCCCTAACATTATGCAATATTGACACTCAAGAGACACAGAGTAAACTTCAACACTACTTAGTGCTCATTAGATGTAAGTTGGAACGTCAGGTCTAGTATCAACTTCAAGAAAGAAGTAGACCAGAGATGTCTGTAAAAAAGTTCAGTAATCTAGAAACACTGAAATACGTTTTATGAGGAAGATTAAAAGTGGAGAGCAGTAGAATAGACTGGGTAGGTTGTTGAACCTTCATCATGGAGGGTTTGTTAAGATGAAACAAACACAACATAGGGACTCTTGGTCTTCCTTTGGGACAGAGGGATGGACTTCATGTGTGTCAGGGTCTCTTAAGAACTGGTAAAACTGCAGCTTTCAAGGATTTGCTAGAGTGCTGCACTTGAGTTCGAAGTCCTTCTGTTCCTCTTGAAGGGTAAGCCATAACCTTCTGTGTCAGACTGCAAACTCATTTTGGTGTGATTCATTAAATCCTTCAGGTAATGAAAGATCCAGTTAAAACTTCCTTGAATTCAGGTGATTTTTGTAAAGCATGTTGAATCCTGTGTCTTTGAAACTGTTAGAGTTCCATCCTGCCTTTTTCAGCTCCATGCAGGGTTTCTCCCTTCCCTGTGCAGACAGTGAAAGCACAGGAAAAACTGGAGGAAAGCGCTAATTGGCAGTCCGGGAGCAGTGAGGGATGGGAGCCACCAGCAGCAGAGGGGGAGAATGTGCGATGGCCAGGCAGAGCCGAGCCCCACTGCAAAGGAGGAGGGCAGGCCCAGAGGTCAAGACCAGGCTCAGCCAAGGTTGCAGACCATCAGGCAACTAAGCCCATGGCAATGAGGCAGGTCCAAGGCCAAGCTGGGAAGTCAGTCTGCAGGACAGGGTCAGGTCTAGTGATTGCTGGGCAGGTCCATGGCAGAGACTGAAGACACAGGACTAAAGGTGTTGGTGGAGATCCCAGAGGAGAGACGGTTAAGGCCTGTTAGTGACCTCCAGGTGCTGGTATAAGTCTATACCATAATTTTCCTTCTAAAGGAACATCAGGCAAAACTATCCTAACATTTTTTGAAACTAATAAAATTGTTGAGTAGCATCTAAAACTTATCTCTTTGTCATAAAATGCCACTGAGTTTAGGATATGATTTTTCTTTTCTATGCTGAAAATACATTACAAGCCACTAGACTAGAAGTAACTGAATGTCATCTCTATTTACTCTCATACAAAATAAAATAAGCAGAAATAAATTAATGGGGTCTTTGGAGAAGCCTGTATAGTAACTCAGATGGTTTTACTCTTAGCAGCAAGAGAGAGAAATGTGCTCTCTCATTTTTCCATCTCCCAGAAAGACTGTATCAGTTTGACAGATTTCCTTTTTTTTTTTTTTTAATCTAGAACAATTTGCATATCTATCTTAATTTCCTCCAGTTGTCCTTCTACCTAAATACATGTGGGGATACATATTGGCTTCTTGGTCATCTTATGCGGAGAAAACCTCATACACATATAGTTTAGTCAACAAGAACTCTAATTGCATCTCTTCATCTGCCATCTAACTTCTGGTTTTTTGGGATGATCACTTTTTTCTTTAGCTGGATCACCATCTCCTGTCTCTTTGCAATTTGTACTATGATCTTATATCCTGATAATTAAAGGTCACCTAACTTGTCCACAAGTTAGCTGCTCCTGAAAGTCATAAAGTTGTTTTTTAGTTTACCTTGCCTTGTGATAAGGCAGTTGTCTCGATTGCTTAGATTATCAGTTTTACTCCAATTTATCTCTGGAGGCCAAAATTACAAAGGATCTCTTGCTTTGATTTCAGCGGTATCCCTTTGGAACCCTTCCTGCAGAGACTTTATGTTATCACCCATTTCCTTTTACTTGGTGGAAAAAACTTTTCTTTCATATAAACAAATGCTATATCTTCCTTATTCTCCAGGTCACATAGAGACACAAAAGGTAGGTAGAGAGAATGGAGAAGTTTATGCCAGCATGCTTTCAGTTCTTGAAATACATGGGCAATATCTATATATCTGACACTGCTAGCATGGCTTGAGGCTCCCTTTCTTGGCATCGCTTGAATCCCAAGGATTATGAGTTTTCAAGTGACCTGAATTCTATGGTTGCAAATAGCACAGCTCACTATTAGTATCCTTTGTAAGTTATTCAGGTCTGTTCATACAACTAGAAATGTCTCTTCCATCGGATTAATATTGAAATTGTGTAAGCATCTTGGTATAAGGGTAATATACAAACTTCCTTAGTTCTGTTACTTAACTAGGACAAGTTCATACCCAATATGCTTCCATGTCCTAGATATTGTGGATTGCTGCCCTGTTCTCATCCTCTGGGAGAAGATTCTGTTTCAAAAGGTAATGATTTTGTGGCAGAGGTTTATAAATGAGGTTACAAAATATTTTCAGGATTTTCAGCGTTAAGTGTTTGCTATGGTATATAATCATGGGATAAATTTAGGTTGGAAGAGACCTTGGGAGGTTGTCTGGTCCAACCTGCTGCTCAAAGCAAGGCTAGCTTTAATGTTTATCATCCCTGAAGAATTACAGCTGTTGTATACCCAGTTCTTAGCAAAGTCCTGACCCTGTCCTTTATCCAATTTCAAGGTGAGCTTTCAGCTGACTGGAGATATGCAGAAATTGGTGCCTCCAATTTTGCTGCTAGCACTACCTTTTTGGGATTGTATTTTGAATTACGCAAACCAAGCGATATTCCTGTGGTCTGTGTTTGCTGCATTTTATGCTTTGGCATTAAGAATCAGGAGAATGAAGTCATACTTAGGTATCAATTCCTCAAAACTATTGGGAGCCGTGAGTATTGTAGAAGTTTAAAAGGCTTCAGAATATGACAGTGACACAGAAGAATGTGTGATCATGTACTGGTTTTCAGGTAATGTGGTATTTGCTAATCAGTAATTCTAGTTCATCTTACTTCAGTATTTTACTGTTCTTTCCTGAATATTGGTCATTTTATTTATACACATTTTTTGGTTCATAGTATGTTTCAAACTGAAAGTTGGCACTTCGTTGCACTAAGAGGGATTCTGGCTTCCTTGTTTTGTGATGGGACACTTCCTCCAGACTGTCTTCTTTTTGCTCCTCTGTCATGTTAAAATCCGGTGAAACTGCATTTTAGCTTCACATTTGGTAGCATATTCATGATGTTTCTAGATTCTTTAAAATATATATTTCCCTCCCGCTGAGTATTTTGTCTGGTATTGTTTTTAAAACAAGTTAAATTCTGATCATCTCAAGTGACTTTTTGTTTTTCTCTACTTCTTAATAGTCATATATTTATGTGATTTCTCTGCTTCTTCCTGGAAATATTGAGAACTCCTAATGTAATTTTATCAGTGTAGGTGGCATTTCAAAAAGGCAGAAGAAATGAGAAGTGTGCAGTAAGCTAATTAAATAGATTAACAATGTGAAAAATAACAGATAAAATATTTTTCTAGTGACTGTATCACAATATTCGTTGAGTTTAATAACCTAAAAATACCTTGTTGATAAAAACTAAAGAGAAACATCCTCTGTAAGTGGACAAAATAATACTTTTTTGGCTGACATGATTAACGCTTTTAGGATATCTTAAGGCTGTGTTGCATTTTGTACAGTGACATCTACTTCAAAAATCGGTGGGTCATCAGGGTCTATTTTACCTAAATTGAAAGCATTTAGCATCCATAAATTCCAATTCTCATCCCAGGAAGTATAATACTGGAAAAACTAAAATCGTTCCAGAGAAAAGCAGCTAGTAAACAAGCCTTCTCAATGTAGTATATGTCTAGTCCTGTAGAAAAAGCAAGGTAGAAATCTTATTAATCTAGTAGTTTATTTATTGTGGCCTTGCTCTCTCACTGTGGAGTCTGCAAACTAGGATCTAGTCAGTGGTCAGTTCTGATAAAAATTCATTGGATAAGCAGATGCAATGAGAGAGTTACTGAGGGGCTGAGAGGGAATAGGCAGGGAAAAGAAATTAGATATCTGGTGACCTTTCAGATTTCAGCCAGAAAACAAGCTTGAGGCACCATGTTTTGGTGGCTGTAGGTATACATTGTGCAGACTTTAAGGTGCAATTGCACTCTTTGATTTCCCAGGCTTGGCTTCTGAGGAAAGACAGAAGAGCAGAGATTTTCATTCTCCATCACAGTTGCCAAGAGGTTTTAGGGCAGCAAGAAAAATATTACTTCTTCTCAAAGAATGAGCTTGGAAGCATCAAATTTACCAGGTAACAGCAATGTTTAAGCTGGAAGCTCTAAATAGTACCCAGTGATTTAATCCTAGAAGGAGCCCTGTACGTGCAACTTTGAGAGCAGAGAAGTAGAAAAGAGAGGCAGAAGATAAGAGATGTGAGACACATAAGGCAGTCAAAGAAAAATATGTGAAAAAGCAAGGAAAGAAGAGAATGAGAGCAGGAAAACTGAGACATTATAAATGTCATTATTTAACTGTAGAACTTTTTCAAACTATCTCTTCCTACTGTTTCTTATTTTTTAAGGTGTCCTGTCTTCCTCATGTATTCTATCAATTTTTTTGTTTGTTTTCTGCATAATTTCATTCTTTCCACAAAACCTTTCAGATTCTTTTTACTGGTTCATATTTTCATCCCTAAAGAAAAATAAAAGATCTCTGTCTGCTATGTCTTTTCCTTTCCTGGTTCCACCCAGGAATTTGTTCCATCTCCATGTACTTACCTGCTTTTGGGGGAGGAGCAATCTTCTCCTAACACAGACTACTATTGTCGAGACAAAATAAACAGATAACTTCTGCCCAGTATTCAATAATATAAAGCCGACTGGAGATAAAATAAGTTGTTAGACCTTCTTTGGAATATTAATATGAAGTTTTTGAGGCAAAAGTTGTCTTTTTTTTTTTTCCTTGTTACTGGGCAGTTATTCACATAGTCTGTTCTTGTGTTTGGAGGATGCTTGAGATGCCTTGATATGGCCTTAAATACTCTTTAAGCATTTTTTGAAATATATACTGTAGCAAATAAAAAGGGTTTTTACATTTTTCTTTCACTGGTTTAAAAGAAAACAAAAGCAAATTTTCACCAAGCTTGGATGTATACCTTGAAAGCTGTGAACTACTAATGTAAAAATGCTAGCAAAACAAAGTCTGTATTTAATCCAACTTCACTCATTATGAAAAAAATAGGTTTTGTTTGTTTGCTTGTTTTTTTTCCTTCGCAATGTATTTTAGGTTCCTAATTTCAAGCAGCCCCAATCTTCTCTTCCCAAAGATAGTTCCAGTGAGTTCAATAAACAGAAATATGGAGATTCTATCCTCCTTGTGGTTTCTGAATTGTCCTGCAAAGCAGAAGTACAGGCACAGATGTGCCTGAGATCTTCCTTTATATTGCCCTATTCGTGGTTCTTGCCTGATTTCTACAGCAAAATCTTAGGAACAACTTACTTCAAGTTCTCTTGAGTTTGCAAAGAAGAATGAATTCCCCTGTTCTGGCTTTAATTATGCTTTCCTATAATTCAAGTTGATACATTAAGATCTTTGCAGAAAGGCAGCCTCTATGCTAAGGCACATGGAGGACAGGGAGGTGCTCGAAGGCAAACAGCATGTCTTCACCAAGGGCAAGTCCTGCCTGACAAACCTAGTGGCCTTCTATGATGGCATGACTACATCGGGGACATGGGAAGAGCTACAGATGTCATCTATCTGGACTTCTGTAAGACTTTTGACACGGTCCCCCACAGCGTCCTTCTCTCCAAATCTGTGTATCTCCAGTTTAATGGGTGGACTGTTCGAGTGGGTCAAGGCAGGTGATTCTGCCCCT
>VZTV01049562.1:775-11205 GCA_013400875.1 Anhinga rufa
CCAACAAATGGCTGAAAAGAAAATTGTTTTTATAAAGAGGATTTAAACACATATAAGAGTTTCTGTGATGATTAGTAAATATGCCTCTCCCCATCTGCTCTGAAGGAATGGTTGGCATGGCATTTTCTGTGCACTTTGCCACACAAACCCACAGGAGCAGCTGAAAGCTGCAAATCTTGGCTTTGCTAAGCAATCCACTGGAATCCATGCGGAGTTGTAGAATGCTTTTTTTTTTTTTAGCTACCCCAGGCAGCTTGGCCTGGTGTATTGACAGCAGGTGGAAAAATAATTTCTCTGTTCTCATCTCTGAACATGAAAGCCTTGTTCAAGAGGAAAAAAAATAAAGTGGCCTCGCACTTTTATTTTGAAAGATTGCATTTAAAAGATCTTCAACAAGGATATCAAGGACAACAACAAGGACAACATGGATTGGGGTTCCTAGACTACGTGTCAAAATATAGCAAGCTGTGGCCAAAAATATTGGGCCGCTAGGATTTCTGTCTCTGTTGAGCAAGGGCAATCTTTCCACCCACACAATGAAATTTTGTATATTTTTAACAACTTTGCAGCTGCTGTCGTCATGAATATCCCTTAGTTGCTGTTCAGAGTCAGATTTGCTGATAACCATATTCAAAGAGGAGGGGCAGTGTTAGACTCATGAGGAGCCTAAGGAGAAAGGCAGGCATGGGCCTCTCCCTCCTTTCACCCACACACTGAATGATTTGGATTTCTTTGTAACTTAACCCAGCGGGACGCAACCATGTACCAGGCTTGGGGCTCAGACTAGCTGCTTTTTTTCTAACACCTGCTCTGCCCAAGAAGATGCTTCTCTCTTCATTAGCAGTAGGCAGTGAGATTAGAATGGCATGACAGCTGGATTTATTTATTGGGAGTTTACGACCCAGGTTTTGATTTGATACACAAATGAAATCTCACCCCAAACTGTTGAGTTTTCCTGATCTTGACTCAGACTAGCTTGGCTTTGTTGAACAATTTGTTAAACTATCAAGCCTCTTGGGCTGAGGTCTGAGTTTGTAAGCCCATGCGTTTGAAAGGAATGAGTGAACAGAAGGAATGTGATGTGTATCTCTCTTAAAGCCTTACAGAATATCGTAGGTAATCCTTAATGTGTGCTTAACTATTAATGAGGTAAGAATCTTCTGTATATAGAAAAATAGAGGAATCTTGGCTGAAAGGTACAGCAGGTAAACCAGCAACACAATAACCTAAGTTTTCAAATTGTGAATTCATGCAATAGAGTCTTTAGAATAAATTAACAGATAATAATTAAGAGAGCCCTATCAAATTTACTTGCTGTCTTATGTAAAAAACATACATGATGGCAATCCAGCTGTGAATCATGGAATTCTATTGAAGCAGTAAATTTTCTATTCTAGATGATGAATTAAGATATTGTCTCTGTTCTAAAACCGGATCACTGTGTCAGCTTTGCCTTTGTCATCGTGCGGCTCAGCTGTAGCTCTCGTGTGTTCAAGCATTTCTCTGTAGTACGCAGTTGGAGTCGAGGATCACGTTGACAGAAACATATGCGGAACCGTCAGCCATTAATTCTCTCAGTCAGAATTTTCTGGCAGACACAGACAAGAGTTGTAGCAGGCTCTCTGCATTCTTCATGCAAACAGACTTCCAGTTTTGTGTGGGGCTAAGAGCACTGAGTGGCATGCCACAGACTGCAAGAAAAAGTACTTGGATTTAAAATACTTTTCCAGACTTACATTGTTATTAACCCAGTTTTTCAGTAGTGGCTATTTATATTTAGGGAACTAAATCTCTGTGTTTAAGTGCTCAATGGGAAACTCTCCTGCGTGCAAATATTGATTTACATGCTAGTTAAAGCTTCCTTAAAGCTTTATGCTTACGCTCGCATTTCTATGGTATTTCTGAGAGTCCTAAGGGCTAGAGTTCTCTTGCCAACCCTGAAAAATCATTAAGGATCACCATGACATAGTGATTTTGCTTTAAAAAAGGACTTTGCATGCTTGCCTCCCACTTAAATGGCTGAAATACATTTACGGTGAGATCCTGGCCTTATTTGGTTTGGTAAAGTGCTTTTTGCCATCGATGGCAACAGAATGATATTCGATCATTTGATCGGGTTATGTTTATCTGGCATAGTGCAGCCTGTCAGCTCTGAACACTAGCTGGGTACTCTGCGTGAGCTAACGAACTCTGCTTCTTTGTGGGATAAACTATAGTGTCTCTGAACAGTTGTGTGTTATGTGATGTAGAAATACAGATTTACAGAAATAGAGGTGCTTCATCAGATTAGGAAGCTTTGTGATTATTAACAATACACAAGACCAAGTACAGAATGGTACTCTGCTGAAAACTCAGGGATGGGCCATGAATCAGAAAGGCAGAGTATCTTTCAGAACTGTTCAGCAGCAAGACAGTTTGGATTTACATTGCTGTTAAGGTTTTGTGAGATGCTGCAGAAGGAGGTCACTTGGTGTGTACTTGCTTCTTTGCTCTCATCTGTTCTGCAAATGTATAAAGTCAAGCAGGAATGTTTTTGAGGTATCAGCAGCTGAGCAGGACTGGGGCAAATTTCACTACAACATTGCATACTAAGGCAACTCTGGTATTGACTTTAAAAGAAGCAAGGTAAATGGGTGCTCTGATTAATGAAACTTATGCATTCTCAGCCTGATAGGGGGATAGCAAAATAACATCTTGAAGTGGAAGGGCTTGTTAATTTGTAAATCAGAAAGGAGAATTTAGCTCTTGCTGGACATTTTTCACTGGGTAGCCTGGTGGTAATGCCAGTTACAAAGCAGAGCAGGCAATGTGTTTTTCTTGCCCTATAGAATATTTAAATAGCTTTCATTTGTGATGGGTGACAGTGTTCAGAACTGGACACCCTTCATATAAATAAAGCAGTATATACTGAGGCAACTGTTTGAAGGAAAATGTTTTTTTTTTGGGGGGGGCGGGTGGGGAACTCACTGTACTACAGACAACAGGTGGTTCTTATCTTCAGGCTTTTCCCTTCTCTTTTTTAGGGTGTCTTTAAAGACTTCTATGTAGTCTTCACACCAGCTATTCAAAGAGGAATAACTTTTAACAGAGTGCCATGTCAGTCATATCAAAACAAAGAGAAGCAAAAGAAGGCTCCAAGCCAACCAGTTGCTACTGCAGTTGGCCCAGCAACTGGATGTTAAGTAAAGAGTGAAATTGAAAATAGAGCTGGGGCTTAACATTCTGTCCACACATTCAACTTTGTTTTCATGCTAAAATTGCTTCTTCCAATGAGATTTACATTAAGATGTTGTGCTAATCTGGGCCTAGTTTTAAAATAATAGTAATTATGTTTTTACATATGTACACTGTAAGTGTATTTAGTTATATTTACTCTGCCTTGCATTCAATGTAGAGTCAGACAAGAAATATTACTTCTGTGTGGTTAGAGAGATATGTGGATATTTTGCATGTGTCATTTAATTTATTTTTTGATAGGTAAATATAAATATATATACACTGACTCTGAAACTTTTCAAAAATTTCCAATATTCTGAAAGTGCTGAAGCTCAATTGAATTCAGTGGAGTAAATTTTCCTTCAGTTCAGTTCGGAGTGCATACTTGTTTTTCTCTCACAGAAGTCAAATTAAACCTTTGATTCCAACAGGGTAAGGATGTATGCCTATGGCCCTGATTCAGAAAAGTACATCGTTAAAACCATCGCTTTTCACCAAAACTTACCTTCAAATACCACTGATGCTGGTGTTGCTCTATCTGGGCCAGTGTCTGGTCCACTGTTTCTAGCTGAGCAAGAAAAAGAATAATAGGACATCAGACTGTAATAACTCATGATATGTGGTTCTCCCAAGGCCTGATGGCTCTGTACACAATATCAGCATCACAGCGCCTGTCCCTTTAGAATCTAATTGTTCTATGAATTTACTAAAACACAGTCACAACTGCACAGAAAGCTGCCATATTTCTATTCCATTTTTGAAATACTAAGTCTGAGAGATAAATTTGCGCTATATTCCTTCATCCTCTGAGTTCTATTAACAGGCATTCAGGTTTAACTTACCCATGGGATACAATACATTTTTTTGTTGGATTGAGTAAAGTTATGGTGAAAAGGAGTATCTAGAGCAAGACCCGAGGCTAATGGCCATATGAGATAAAGCATGAAAAAAATATCAGCACTTTTACAAATGATCTGATTTCACAGGGCTTAATAATGTCATGGAATATCATAGTAGCAAGCTTGCTCTTAGTTTCCAGCTTTAGTAGGCCACTAACACCAAAAATCAGCCCTTCCTTATGTAATTCAGTCATTCTGTACCAGGTGCCATACAGGAAGAATCCAGGGTTACAAAAAGCCCCCTGTAACATAGAAAAAAATAATCTAACCCCTAGAAATATCTTCACCTAAACTGGTTGTCACATTGCTCAGAATCCAAAGCTCATTTTTGCGTATTGCGCTAAGATGAGCTGCCAGCACCAGTGACACAGTGACTTTTAGATGCATGCTAGGGTCGTGATTGGAAAATAGCTAAGACCTTGGTCTTGTATCAAGCTGTGTGTGGATGGATGGCCCCCTAAGCTTGCAGTACACAGCTTCATGCATGCTGTGCCATTAAAGGATTTGTAAGTCAGGAACAAATATTAGCTTTAAAAATTCACTTACTGATGGTAAAAGCGTTACCCATTTGGATTAAAAAAATGAATGTTTTCTCTTATGACAGAGATGTGAAAGACGTTTTTGCTTGGCTCCAAAGAAGGTTTTCTGTGTGTTGCTAACCACTGATTCTCTGAATACTGAATGTCAAATTCATTAGCATGGGTTTATCTACTGGAAATGGGTGAGGAGTAGGAAATACTAATAGAATTAGTAACTATACAGTGGTTTGCAACATGAGCTCAGAATACATGATGCTGCTATTTGGCCTAATCTTTTGGGACATGGCAAGTTCCAGGGTATTGATCATTTCAGATTTAATTTAGCTCTTAAACTTGAATTGGTCCCTCCAGCTCTGCTGTCAGATTAATAGCAGCAATAAGAAAGATCTCTTTCCTTCTTAGGTAAGAAACATTCAGGCAGGGCTTTAGCCCATCCCTCAAACACAGCACTGTTACTTTCACAGCATTAACTGCATGATGACTGTGGGTAAAATGATATTTGAAGTACTATTGGGTTTATGCTGGCTATTTCCATCTGATTTTGCAAATCAAATCTATGCAGTTGGGATCAAACTTCTTGGCTCATTGGATTTAAAGACAGGATAATTTGGATGAAAGAAATAGATTATGCATGTTCTCTGATCTGAAAAACGTCTAATTATTCAATTCCAGATGTATTCAAGTATGTCCAAGAGCAGGATTTGGCCCACAATTGCAATATTGTGACTATACTTTCTATGTATGACTTTATAAAGTCGTACACCTAGAGGTAAAAACACTGCCTGTGGCAACTAGTCCCCTTAGGAGTGCAGGAAGAGGGCTGTGTGACTGACAAAACCTGGGGCTCAGTGCATATGTCGTGTGATGTACAGCCTGGCACCTGGGGCAGGAGGGCAGTGACGGTGTGGGAAGGCAGCGGAAGCAGGCGCTCTGCTGCTTCTTGTGGTCCGCAGGCATTGCCTTCACTTGAAGGAGCCTCAGCAGATCTACTCTTTCAGCTGATGAGCGGAGCAGAAGGGATTCCTTCTGCTGTTTGCTGAGTGCTCAATCCACCCTGTTCTGACCAGACACTGACACAGGGTTTTGATATTTAATACATACGATGAGATTGCCAAGTTTTACTGCTTATTAGTTACAAACTATCAACAGGGAAACAATCTGTCTGTCAGATACCTCCTTAGGTGAAGCTAACTGAGACACGGCACTTGTAAATGACAGAGTGGTGTAGGTGTTTGCCACTAAAATGGGTAAGTGACTTAGAAACAGTGCTTAGTCGATAAGTAAATAAAATAGTAAAATAGTTATGGACGTGGGCATTGTTCCAAGGAACACATGCCACTGACTGAGAACACAGTAACTATGGCATGCAGAGAATAAAGTATAATAAACCCCCCTCTCTGCCTCTGTCCCAGCTTCCTCCCCAGCTGTAAACATGGACCTGTATTATGTACCCAGTCTCCTTCACTGCCTTACCAATGACAGATCTTCATCTACGGTGGCAGTGCTTCCATAGCCTCCCTCCCTTGGCATCTACAGTAGTAAGACAACACGGTCACTTCACTGGCACACTACAAAGCCAGTACTTTACACACCCCAGAGGGAAGGAAATTAGCTCAGGAGGATATTTATAGATTATTCTGATGAATTGCTTTGGAAAACCAGCACTTAGGAATTAATCATGAAACAGTTGTACCCTTCTTCCTCTCTTGAAAAAGTTCTACATTGCAAAAAAAGACATTCAAAATTGTGGACTGTCAGAATGAAAGTTGCCTGCACATTTTTAATTCTGTTCCTCTGTACTTATGCATTATGAAAGGAGAATTCATTCTGAGCCATTCCCATGGCCTGTTCCTGTAAAGGTTGTCAGACTAGATGATCAAGATGGGCCCTTCTAGTTTTATAACCTATGGAGTTCTGATCTAAAATGACATGATCGCACACCATTTTCCCCCTCAGCCATGCCTACTTCAGTGCACCAGGTAGATCTGTACTGTGGCTGAATTAGTTTGCTGTCTCTGGGATAACTGTTCCATTTGTTGGAGAATTTGTGAGATATATAGGGTGGAATGAGTAAGCTTAAAAAAAAAATAATTTAAAAAAAGACAGTCACTCTAGAGAACTGGATTCTGTCCTTGAGTCTGTCACACAGTTTCTGTGTAGTGTAAATTTAGACCGGGTTTCCACATGCAATTATTCATTTCTGAAGATGTAAGCTGAGTTGCTGAGGAATTTGTTGGAAATGTTGAGCATTTAAAGCTGCAATTAAAAGCAAAAGCCTGTGTTTTGTACACAGATGATAGCACAGGATGATAAATTCTTTGCAGAAGTGCTTGAAATTGGGAATCCAAATTAGTGCAGAATTCTGATATTTATGTATCTGGCAATAAGCATACCAGCTCACCATAGTGGTACAAAGATAAGCTCAATAATGTTTGTGAAGAGCTACAAATGCTGGACAAATAGAAGAATTACACAAGGAGGTAAATAACTGTGTTCAGAACAGAGACTGATTGATGTGCTATAAATAAGACAGTATCACACATCTATTCATGAAGATAAAGCAAAATAGGAAATAACTGTTCATTCCTCTACTGCACAAAATGGGAAATCCTTCTATTGAAAATAAATCTAATTTTTGAAAGAATATTTTAGAGTATATGAAAATGATTGTGTATGATTTCCATATACATTTTAATGATGTACAAAGCTAGATAAAGGCTAAAGTTTTAGGCTTGTTTAAATTCTCGGCTGCTTTCAGATAACAGAGATCTTGACTGGTCACTCAAAGGCCAGAGAACACTCTTCACTCTGCTTTAAAATCAATAATAGCAAAGTATCACTAGAATAAATTAAAAAGGGTTAATATGCACTATACAAAATAAAAAGAAACACTTTATTCTCAAGCTGGCTTTTGGGTCTTTAAATTGTATTCCTTGGTCTGTCATCTGGGGAATGCTGATCAGAAATGCTTTTAAGGTAACACACATAGAAATTTAGAGTGATATATTTCCCCATCCACTATGAGCATTTCCCTCGATAGTTGAGTAGCTTTTTTGAACCTCTGCAGTGTTATGTCAGACCCCTTGGCACAGGCAGGTGTGAAATGTTCCAAGGAAATGACTGCAGTCTTACAGCACATGGGCACACGTTGTGATCCTGGAATACATGTTTTTGAATCGGCCATACTATTGATGAATAAAAGGGAAAACTACAGCTCATTAAATAAACCCTTAAACTGGAGGGGTGGGGGATACTTGTGGAAAAGTTTAACCTGTTCAATTTTTAAACAGTTCTGTTTTGCAAACAGAAGCTCTTGTGACCAGCAACTCTAAGGTCTACGGTGTTTTCAAAGGCAGTAGAAGATGACTAAACAGAAACATTTAGTCATTGCTACAGATAATAGCTCAAAAGGGTGCACATATACCCCTTGCACAGAAATACTTTCCAATCCCTGTATCAGATCATGAGTTCTAGTGCAAGGACTAAAGCATAGTTCTCTGGGGAGTACAGGCACTTGTAACAGTAGCTCAATAGTTTAATAAAGGAATATAAAAAATTGATCAGTTAGCAAACCTAGATTCTCTGTTCTATTTGTGGGGACCTTCTGAGATGGTAGGAAGAATCTGATTCTTCCTACACTGAAAGAATGCTGCTGATAAGCTGTAGCTGTGTTTTTTAAACTGCAAGAGTCACCAAGGAAGGAGTTTGGAAGATGCATCTGATTTACCAGTTTATTACACTAACATCAGTTTGACAGGTGCGATGTATCAACACAGTATTATGAGCTTAAGATAAATTATAGTATTCTTTTGATCAAGCAGCAAACCGCAGTGGCATATTGCATAAAGCCCCGTGTGTTCAGTCACTAGGCATTTGTACTGACTGCCTAAAATAGAATGTCTTTCTGTGATGAGTTAATCCCTTTTTGGCTCTGATCCTGGGTAGATTACTAGTTATAACATGCTATGAAAGACTGCTGTGTAAGGCAAGCATTTTACTTAAGTCACTTACCACATTCTCTGGACAGTAGAAGTTTCTTGTGCATCTGCTAGCGATATCGGGAATAATTTAATTGTCTTTGCTAAAGTTTCCAATGTACATTTTAATATTTTTTTTTTGTATTATGTATTAGAATGTTCTTAATCCTGGTACATTTTGAGTACTAGGAAAGAAATCAGTCTTTGATTTTGTCTAGGAGTTCTAATCAGTGTGTGCCCATAATTTAAAGCACAAAATGTGTTTGGTCATTCTGTATCACTTGGTTATTTTTTTTTAAATTCTGGGAGCCTAAACATTGTGAGAAGACTGCAGTGATAATTGCAGTCTACTTCAGACTGACCTGAAGGTCAGTAAATACCAGAACTTGGCAAAGAAAAAAGAATATTCTTCAAACATTTCCCTGTAAGAAAAATTATTTTATTTCAACTGCGTTTATGTTCCCATTTGAAGGATCTTTTCATTGACATTCAATTAATTGAATTTTCCTGAAATGAATGTGTGTAGAAGCCAAGTTATAAACTTTAGAAAGTTTACACTTTTCTGTCCGTTAGATTTAGTGCCAAATAGGGATACATTTAAAGTGCTTGATTTTTAAGATGTGCTAAACATTGATCTTTATCAAATCAGCTCATTTTGAAATGCTCTAGCTTGCTGTCCAAATCATCATCCTCATGTGTATGTCAGCAAAATTTTGTTGATTGCAAGGGTTTAAGCTGCCAGAGCTTGACACTTGGTCAGAGAATGGAAATGGAATTGTGAAATAACCATGAATAACCAATGCTTCCAGAAATTGTGTGGGAGCTTCATGAGGAAATGTTGAGACATTAGAACAATTAAACTTTGGTCAACAGAAATTAAAAAGTCACCCCAAAGGTCCTCAGTTACTATTAATAAAGATAAATCTTGAGGAAATTAATTTGTTGACATTTGTGAACAAAAAGGAAAAAAACCTGTGAAAGAAATCCACTGTTACCTGCAATAAATATGGATAACTAAAAGGAGTGAGAAGTGGGTTTTGTTGTTTGGTTTTTTTTTTAATTGGACCCTAATGCCATTGTTGTATTTTCCTATTTTCCATTCTACTGCATTTTGGGTTTTAGCACAAAATGGGGGTGGACTGATCTAGAATATTTGTCAAAATACATAAACACAATGAAAACCCAAATCCATCTGTGCATCTGAGTTGGCTGGTCAATGTGTGTCTTTTGTGCATAGATCCAAGCTCACTGTGCTAGAAAAATGTTCAAGCCAGACAGAAGTAAGCTTTGACCCTGAAGGTATGTGATCCTGCTTACACAGATTAGACTGCAGGAGTAAGCCCTGCTGAAAGATGGGGTGTAAAGCCTGCAGGACTTTTAGAATGAATAGGCTCATATGGAAGCATATCAGACTTTGGATGTGGTATGGATCATTGAAATAATGCTCAAATGTATTCCCTTATCTTTGGGGATGAGGAAATGGGAGATATTTTATGTGGATGATTAACTGTAGTGTACCAGTCCCTTTTCAGGCAAACCCCAGGTCCCTTTTAGAGACCAGAAAGGGGTTACAAAGCAAGGTAGTCTGCAAAAAACCAGTCATTCTGGGGAAGATGCAAACAAAAAATGTCAATGAAATTAGGTAAACCAGAGATATTTTTTTTTTCAATATTCAGCAAAAGGATGAAAGTTCAGTTTCTCAAGGAAGAGCAGGGAATATCAGAAGGGTCAGTATCAGGGTCCCCACTAGTGAATGCTGACATCAGATTTTCAAGGTTGACCAGCGTAATTGTACTAGA
>VZTV01049579.1:3437-14210 GCA_013400875.1 Anhinga rufa
CTTAAAGATTAACAAATGCCAGCTTCCCTAATTTTTCCAGTTCCACACACTTTCTGAAAATACACTGCATACAATGAAAGTTTTGGCTGAATGGGAATGGTCAGAACATACCCCCTATCTGTTCCTGGGGGTGCCACAATGAAATAATTCATGTCCAAATACAAAGGACTGTATCTGATGAGCATACTATTTAAGAACATAAATAGGAAGAGGACTCCAGATGTTCTTAATATCAAAAGTCATATCTTGTTAAAATAAAAGTTTGCTGCACCTCATGTAGATCGAGCTAGCTAGGCAGTGACAAATACTAGGTTTATATTGAATGAAAACGACTGTCTTATTTCTCCAAAGAAACCCATCAGTGGACTTGTCGTTAAAAGAAATTTAGCTTTTCATGTCACAGTGGAAGCAGATATGGCTAGAACATGTGAGACTGGGTTTTGAATGCAGTTTAACTGCCTGACAAACCACAGGAGTCTTTCTCTCTTGCTTTTCCATTCTGTAAAGTGGGAGAGGTATTCGACCCACATTTGCTGTATATAAGTGTTATGATGAAAAGTAAAAATATGTGAGTGGTTTGCAAATGTTATTACTACTCAAGTGCTGTTATGCATTATTACCATATGATTCATTAAAACTCTAATGGATAACTTGCTTCCCACTTGCACACTTTGTACCTACTAACAGGATATATCATGACCAAATGGAAACTAATTTTTTTGAAGCTTTGTCTTCGGTGTTAAACCAAATAATTTATTGTAGATACATCCTGTGAGCCACTAACTGCCCTGGAAATGCTTTTAGTTCAGCTGTAGCTCTGAAATAAAATGTCATTCTTGTCACTGAATCAGCCAGATAAGACTCGAACTGAAAACTAAATGAAAATAACTAAAAATTCTGAAAAGATTCTCATTTGACTTTAAACAACTATAATTTTCTTTTAAAAACATTTCACCTACCTAGTTTATAAAGAGAAACATAAGTTATGATTATAACTTTGGTTTCACAAAGATCCTTATCAAGCTCTGCATCATGGTTAAAAATTGTGAAGAGATGGCTATAGATACTACCTCTGGGGGATATAAACATAAATTATAAGAACTAAGGACTTAGTTTGAGACTTTAAATTTTTTATCACATTTTTTACTACGGTTTCTTGCCATACACATTAAGAGGGATGCAACAGTATGAAACTGTAGTATGAATAGTATGAATAGTACAAATACGGAGCTGAATGTGTCAACATTATGCACATATTAAAACCTGTATTGTTCATAACCTATTTCAAGCTATTTCCCCATTAGTTTTTTTCTACTTTGATACATTTGTTACATTTTTCTGCCATCCATCCTATTAGTGGGTCACTTCTGTAAAGTGTTGAGGACTTGCAACTGATGCTAAAGTCAGTAGAAGTAGGGCCTGTGCTTGTCCTGTGGGACCAAGGCTTTCCGTATCAATGCCCCAACTTCCTGGTTACAAAATGGTTAAATATTCATACAGCTCAGCCCTTCAAAAAAACCTGCCATTAGCCTCCGCATACCCTCAGGTCACAATGCCAGGTGGTTGCCAGCTACTATACTTAAGGTACTCAGGCAGCTCCTCCAAACTCTAACCAGAAATTTCATGAGATTCATCCTAACCTCAGCAAGTGAATTAGGACAAATATACATGTAATCTAACTTAATATGGGAGCTTCTTTACTGAGCATACCCAGCTGACCTTGCTTTTGTAAACTTTTTTCTGTTCTATTCTTTTCTTCCTTCATGGGCTAAATTATGCATAAAAGCCAGAATATGCATTTTTTGCAAGTTCTATTGAGAAGTCAGCACATTTTTTACTAAAGGGAAAACTAATACACTGATCACTGATTTCATCAGAAGCTTCAATTTTTTTTTTTTAAAAAACGGAAAGTCTTTGATGTTTGACTCCAGATCTAAAATGCATACAGGCTGAGAAGTATTTTGGGAAAAAAAATGACATGTAAATTTAAAATATAACTGTTCTTGTTACTAATGAGGTGATGATCAGTGCTACAGGTAGATCCATTAGTGAAAAAATATAATGTAACCCTGTTTCTAACATTTCAGGCCTTCACTTAGAATGTAAATCTGTAACAGTGAAAAAAAAAAAGGCTTGTTGTTGGTGCAGGTTGGCATGAAATTGTTCCTTTTCACCGCTAAATGCATTTGCATCTCAGGGCACACTAACTCTCTATTTTCTTTTCCAATGCCCTCTAGTGCTAATTGAAGATTTTGTTACTATCTGAATATGCAGGAAATGCCTACCAGGAACCCAGAGCTTTTGAAATGAATGAAGTTTCTTGCTAACGTGTTACTTTGTGCCAGCATTTGGACTTCATTAGTAAGCACAAGTCCTCCTCAAGTTTGCTGAAATTATTACCTCTTAGGTTTAAAGATGACTCAGAAAGAGTGGGTGTAATTCCACACATTCAGATTAAAAATGTATTGATGAAGCAAAATTGTGAGCTGTAGATATAAATCTGCAGGAAACATTTTGCAAAGACATGAAAATGAATATCAACACCTAAGTTTTTTTCTGGCTTGTTTCTCTTATCTTTTCTGGCAATCTAATCTGCAAAATTGACTTATTTTGCCTAATTTTTTAAAAAAAATTGCATTTAATGAAATCACCTGTAATAGTTGCATAACATTGCCATCACACTGGGAAAGAGTGAAATAAAATGTCTAACATGCAATATTTTTAGATTGGCGGTACAGATTTTATTGCTTTAATAGTTGCTATTCAAACCAATAACTCATAAAAAGCAAATGAATTCATCCTCATATTAGACTAAAAACACATGCTTTTCACTGTCATCAAGAATAAACTCATCAGACAATACGTTTTAAAGCCAAACATACAACCTAGTTAGGAACCTAGCATAGAACTTTTTTTTTTTTAAGTTAAAAAATAAGAATTTCTTATTAAAAATGCCTCTTTGGGCTTGCAGTTTCAAAACGTGTCTGAAATATAATCAGTGTGTCAAAAGCAGAAAATATATCTGCGATGAAAATTATGCAAAACAAATCTAGGGAGATATATGGATGGAGGGTAAGAGAGTCACTGCTGGGCTGGGGAAAAATTCTGGGTGGCTTATTCAATAAACATGAGGGTGCACTAAGGCATGGAGAGCTTTTTTCAGTACTGCTGGTGGACGTTGTGGCAGCAGACTGAAGGATCAAGTGGGATTAAGTAGCACTTTGCATTTTATGTAATACTTCCAGGTTTTCAAACCACATGGAAATATTGATGAATAAAGCCTCACAACCACATTCTTTTAAGTACTGTTATCCCAGTTCTATGGGGGAGGGAAACAAAGATGTGAAAAATGAAATGCCTTGAGTCACTGAGTCTATGGCAAAGTTGGAAACAATTTAGGTCTCTTACCTCACTGTTATGTGGGCAAACAACAGGAGTGATGTGTTCCATGTGTTAACAGCTAGAAATGAAGTTGGCTTCACTATTTAAATTCATCTCTAAAAGCTGTTGTTTAAAAAAGCTGAACAGAAATAGATTTCTTCTAGATATTGCTATGGTTCACTATATTAATGTCTGAAAAACTCTCCATTGCTAATGCAAATAACACTCCTGTGAAACTGGTATTAGTTACTGTTCCCATTCTATACCCGGAGAAGCAAACCAGGGAGGATTATGCTCCTACTTAATCACCGCTGATTTTCAGGAACTCCCCAGTGAAACCCGAAGCCTGGTTTCTGCTGGTACAGCGGTGTGCTGCTGGATGCACACACAGCACTGCTCAAGTTGCAGTAGTACTCGGTGCCTGAGCAACATGCTGTCATGATTCATCAAGGCAGTTGTCCTCTGAAAGTGTTAAAGGGCAGGCAGAGCTCCGTATAATCAATATGTTCCTGGACTGTTAAACCATTTTGTTTTGTCATTCCGATTGGTATAGATATGAATTATGCATATTACAAGTTAGATGACTTGAATAGTCTTGACTTCTTATCCTTCTTTTTTACACTAGCCACACTCTGCTGTGTCCGAATTGTGTCGCCATTTTCACTCAAGAAAATGCATTTTGGCTGCAGAGTTTCATCCCTCATTAACAAAAGCAAAACACTACTGCATCAATGGTCTTACTGCTGAAAGTTATATACATTGGTGGGAAACTGGACTGATCAATGTGATAATACAGATCTTAAAAGGCCATTTGAAGCTTCTGTGCCCAAGCATTTAAATACATCTTCTGATGCCCGGACCTAATAAACTTTTCATTGAATTTCTTACATTCTGTTACTTCTATGTGACTTCAGCCTGCTGTCATGGAACAGTGAATTGATTTTGCTCTTCTAAAGAAATAGTCTTAAACAGTGGCAGTCATCTTATCAAGCTCTTTACATAAAGGCTTTTCAGACTTCATTAATTTAAATTCACATTAAAGGCCTTCAGGGCATGCTCAGTAGTCATTTTTCTCAATTGCTTTTGCATTGTGTTTATTTCCCCTAAAAAAAAAAACCCTGAGGCAGAGCTGTGTTCCTGACACATTTCAGACTTCAACTCTTGGGCTTTGGCCCGTCTTCCTATATATATCCTGTTAGTTTTACTGTTGCCTGTCACCTTGTGCATAAGCCAGACTGAACATAATGAAGTCACATGTAAATCCTTGGCTCTGGGCTTTTAAGGGAGAAAGACAGAGGTTGTGATGTGCAGGAATGAGGGAAGAGGCTGATTTCATCCAGCTTGCTCTTCTGCAGGGAGGCCAGAGTAGCTTTCGGAATTGCTTCCATATGTGGAGTGGCATCTCTTCAGTTTAACCTGCTATTTATTTGAACCAAATAATCTTCGTTTTGTTAGGATCAGATTTCTTGTACACAGACCTGCATCTAAATGATATTGTTAGACGTGAAAGCGAAGAAAGAGATACTGGTGTCATCTGGTGAAAGGTAGTAACCAATCTTGTAATGAGAAAAAATGTAATTTGTACAGTATTGAAATTGCTTCAAACATCTGAACAGGCAATGCTCAGATTTCTTTCCGTCACAAATAACCTTTAGGCAAATAATAATCATGGATGTTCTGGTAGAACAGTTAAATATTAAAAACTCCAATTGAAAATGGAGACATAATGGAAACATTTCTGTTTGAAGTCCTAATGTGGGTGAAGGTGACAGGGCAGTAAATATACATTGTTCATTTTCAGAGAGCTTGTGAACAGAAGTGGTATACCTGGTCTTTTTGGTATGAATCCTCTGCATTGGTTAGTAAAATATTTTAGCCTGGCGGCCTAGTAATTCAATTAAACAGCACTGATTTCACTATACAGCCATAATATAGTGGCTTTTTAAAATTTCCTTGTAATTTTTTTCCCATTTCTTATTGATGTTATTGTGAGCACATACTACATCTTCCTGGAAACTCTCATGTAGTGCTGAAAAGTAAAGCATAGACTTGATCTCCATGCCTGATATATATTACTTATAAAGCCTGGTTTTATGTATTCTGAACTAAAGGATCAAGCTATTTCTCTACCTCTATATCTATTGTTTATGGGCTACTGACCTTCAAAATATCCATGTCTTATAAGACAACACAGTGGATTATGCAAGTTGATAGACAGACAAATAGATGGGTTTCTATTAATAGGCTGATTGCTGTGACTGAAAAAATTTAGTTATGCAAATGAATACTCTTTTCCTCTCTGCTGAATTAATTATTAAGGAAGAAGAACAGACACTGAGACACATATTTTCAGCAGAGGAGTAACTCAACATTTCCTGATCCTCAGGGGGACTCTGCCTGTCCTCCTGCAGCTGTGCCCATCCTGGCCCATGGCTGTGTGCTGCTCAGGCCAGCCAGTGCCTGGCTCTGGCAGTCAGGGTTTTACTCCTAAAACGGAGGCATGGTGTCCTGGAAAGCCTCCTGAGGGGTTTCTTTGAAACCAAGCACTACAGATTTGATCCAATGCACATTTTGGTCAACCTAATGGAGGCAAGGACCTGCCTGAAAGCAGCAGGGAAGACTTCAGACTTTTCACCCCTCTGGATTGACTGAGACAGCATTGGAAGGCAACGAGGAAAAATAATCTGGCAGCCCCGGTTAGTTTGGGGTTAAATGAATCAAAGTCAAGCTCAGCTTGCTGGGCTGCTGCTAGGCAACAAGTAACTTTCTGCATTCAGAAGTTCCCCACTAATTGATTCTTGACACAGTTCCCGTTGGTTTGTATAAATAGAGAGCTGTTGCTGGGGGGAGAAGAGGAAAGCTGGAGTGCTGGCACCACCCTGCCAGGACATGCTGAGGGTCAATTCCCATTGAGGAAGGGGTTCAGTCGCTGGAGGAGATGGCAACCACTTAGGATTCATATTTGATAAAGCAATACCGAGGTTAAGGAGGAAAGAAATCTACAGGAGCCACATGAAATATTGCAGTGGGGCAGCCCTTTAATACGTGTCCACTGAACGCACATCTTTTGCGGCCACTTGTTCCTTGCTTATATGTAAGTGGCCAACGAAGGAATAGGAAGCAACCTTCCTTACATGGCTAATATTTGGCAGGCTGGCATGGCGAGTGTAGCGTCAACAGGATATCCTCCATGTGGAAGCCTAAAAGCACACAGAGGGGAGAGCTGGAGCAGGGAGTTATAGGGGCTGGAGATACTGGGAGAGTCAGGCTAATGGAAAGAAAGAAGAAGCTTGCCTGAAGGAGGACAGCAAGCCCAGCAAGTGTCTGAATGTCAAAATCCTCTTTTATTGATGGCTCACTTCTGGAGTCTTTGTTATATTGGCTCTGTGCCTAACCCTGATAAAATTTTACCCTCACCACCAACTGCAAGGCTCAGGCATTTTAAAGACTGCCTCATGAATTAAACTATTGTTCCTTATAAATAAACTCTAATTCTTTTTTTTTCTCATACATTATTTATTTCCTAGCTCTTTCTTCTGCTGCAGAGAAATGAAAGGCAAAGAAGGAGGAGTACAGAAAGGAAGAGAATGAAAATGGGATGTTTCAAAGATTATGGGAAGAAAATGATTGGTTTTTTGACAATGGTAAAAATTCTCTTTCATGACACAGAGGTAATTGGTGGATGTTACATGTCTATATACAGCATGCACATGCTAAAACTTGCATGATATTCTTACTCTACTTCCTTTTTGGCATGACAGAAAAACATGCACTATTACACTCTTTCTATATATTTCCATATTTTCTCGCAGATGTTGGGGGGGTATTTCTTTCTTCTTTGACATCCTCTCTGAAGTGCTGTGTTGCATTGCTGGTATTGTGCTGCTTAGGTGTGTGTGAAAGGAAATACTTTTTCAGAAATATATCGGTTCTGAAGCATACTGATTGGGTAATGGAGAGCACTTTGGATTTCGTCATTCATTTCACTTGGCCAATACCTTTAAATAGGGTTTCATTATTATGTTGAGGGAGTTGTATTTAATTGCTAATGACTATATACATCCCCTTGCTAGATGAGATGTATTTATTGCCAGTGAGCCCTACACCATATTTTTGATAGTTTCATTTATAAATCAGTAGCTATTCCATGCACATTTACTTGTTGGAAAGACTGCATTAATATAGTTTGGCATGCTTTTCAAATATGCTGCTGCTGCATTTTTTTATATCTGATTACCTCTCACTACCTTTCTTTTTCCTTAACAATGACAAAATCTATTTAAAGAGTAAACCATCATTTTCTTCATAGAATCATAGAATGGTTTGGGCTGGAAGGGACCTTAAAGATCATTTAGATCTTTTTTATTAGAATTGCAGATTGTCTGTGTAAGGTACAAGACAGAAGAAAGAGGAGACCTGACTAACATACATTCATTTGTAAGTAGGTGTATCCTGGTACACTTACCCCTTTTAAAACAGAAAAGCGTTCTGAAAGTATTTAGGTAAATTTAAATCCTGACCTCTGCTGTTTGCAATTCCTTGTGGAACAGCAAAAGTGAAATGCACTACCCATGAGAGCAATAGAGTCAAGAGAAAAATCAAACTGATGTTTTTGTTCCTTCTTCTTTCTAAATTACTTCTAGCTGTCTCTTGATGCAAAATAGTTGTGCTGCCATTTCATATTGGCTTCCAAGAAAAGCTGAATAAGCTCTTCCAAAACCACTTTCTTTTTCAGATTTAGACCCATTTTATCTCTAAAGTTATATATAATACATATTGCATATAATCTAATTTACACTACCTAGTTATTCAGAAATGCCTACCAGTTGGATCAGTACTCTTAAACTAACCTTTTGCACATATCAGCCTGCTAAATTGGCCCTGAGCTCTTCATAATTTTTGAATATTTAGGATTCACTGTATAATATACACTTATCTGGATAGTAATGCAAGGTTACTTTTTGCAGAGACAGAACACATGACAAAAAGCCAGTGGGCTGCTGACTCCCTCACAGGAAACCTGAGAAGCCCATCAGGGAGAAACAAATATTCATCTCTAGTGTAATTATAGGGACTCCTTAGAGAGTTCGCACGTGAGACCAATTAGTCAGAGTGTGTGCATTCCCACTGCAATATTTTTCTGTCTCATCTCTCTACCATCCTTTGCCACTGTTTGCAGTATCTTTTCAGTCTTTAGGATCAAATTTGCAAACCACAACATGGAGATGAATTCAACATTAGGTAAAATAAATTAAAGCCTACACAGGAGATGAACATGAATATCCCAATCACGCCTGAAGAGCTAAAGCACATCTACACATGTTTTAAAAAGGGATTTTAATCTTGGACAATCTTTAGCAAGATTAACTAAAGAGGAGACAGCCACATTTTCCAGTGATGTCTTGCCTCTGTTTACCTTGCTTTAGGAAAGAAAATATAAGTTAATTGCTATATCGATTTTCTCTAATTGTTCTGTATTGTTAAATATTGTTTCTGTTAAAGGAATAACTATTCATTTTATTGTTATTATTAAAATATTGGTGCACTGCAATAAAAAGTTAAATGATTACTTAAATGTACCAGAGAAGTTTTTAGCTCTCCTTTTATATTGAATCTTAAATAGAAAGTAATTGCAATGGTGACTTTGACTAACTGCAGCTTAATGATGGAATTGTGATTGTCTGCGCTTGGAATTCTTACAAGGCAATCATGTAATAGATAATAATATCTACTGGGTTCTAACATCACCATATAAGCATTATTTATGACTGACTGCTGGCAAAGCAGTTACTCCATTTTCTAAGCCAAGTTGCAGTGAAAATTCTGGCAGCAATCAAAAAAGAGCTTCCAAAAGTATGTATGTGAAATAAATAAGATTTCAGTCTTTTAGACATTATCAACAAGTAAAGTGAATAGAGTCTCAAACTGTTACTTTTATTAATCTCTTTACACTGTCACTTGTTCTTTTGGATTTTGGCACTAAAGTAAAGAAGGTAAGGTGCCAAGGTAAATAACCTACCTCTGCTTTAGACCAAGATGGCCTAAGCTAATAATCTTTTTTCAGTACTACAACTTATTTTTTCATTGCTGTTGGAGAGACTTTATTTAATACATAAGACTAAAATCTATATATTTGTGATCCCTCACCAGTTTTCTGAGGAACAGGGGCTTCACTTTCACATTCAGCCTTACCCTGGTGCTATCGGTCTCAGTATCAAGCATTATGGATAGTGTCCTCAGGAGGATCCTCAGGCAGCTTCACCTTGTGTCTCATCATGATACGCATGTCTGACAGGTTTCCTTGTGCCCTGGCACTGCCTACACAAGCGACCAGGAAACAGTCAGGACAGGTATGTCTGGCGCAGTTGTTCCTTAAAGAGCCCTCACAAGGGTCTGACATCTGCTGACCAGATAGGGAATATGGACTCAGGGTGAGGGAGGCACCCAAGATGTGAAATCAGACCTGTCTTCATGTTCCTTCTGGCTTGTGTCCAGAAGGATCAGGGCAGGGGGGCTGGCACTAAGCTAGGTGCTCCTGGCTTGCATGGCAGCAGAAATCACTTATATCAACCCGGCAAGCCCCGCGGGGAGCCAGGCTTGCCCCCATCTCCTTCTGATGCCAATTTCCCTCATGCTGTCAAGCTCATGGTTAACATCATCTGTCCAGGAGACCCCTGCCAGGGAGGATATCATCCTGCCCAGTGGCCTTACAGCTACACAGATGAAACCGAGTACAGTAAAGAAGGACTAGATAAATATTTCATGCTTGCTGCAATGTGATTTTTGAGAAAACACATTTTCATAAAAGCAAGAGAAGAATGAGTCAGCAACTGATTTTATAATCAGTTTTGGAGTTTTTTGAAGAAATCTCTTATTGGCATAAGAGTATGATCATTTGAGTCTTATATCCAGCGTCGTAAGGAGATATTTGAGGCAGAGTCCCTGGATGTTTAAGAAATCTCAGGGACAGTCAGAAGGACTCCCACAACACCAGAACTACCACTAAACATTCATGGAAACTAAGCACACATGGAGTAAAGTAAAAGAATGCAATAATATGTTGCCAAACCGATGCCTGTAATCTGCCAGGCCCCAGCAATGGGAATGACACAGAGCACGTTGTGCAAGCCTAACCAAACTCCTCATGGACAACAAATTGAGATCTCACATCCTGTCCACCCTTTCTCAACTCCATTATAATTTTCCTTGTCTGATAAACAAGAAAGTAAAACATAAACCCTTAAAGGAGTAATGCTGGTGGTCGCTACAGAAAGCACACTAAGACAAGCAGTGAGTCTTAGGATAGACAGAGCTGTGCAACAGCAAAGGTACTCAAGGTAGGAAAAACAGGCACAAGTAAGTGAAGAAGAAAATCATAGAATTATAGAATGG
>VZTV01049580.1:0-21997 GCA_013400875.1 Anhinga rufa
TGAAATTCCAGGACTCCAAACCCAGGCCAACATTTCTAACACAAGGAATTTCCAAACCCTGCAAGCCACAACATCTGGAGTTACAGCAGTCATTGCAGGGCCTGGTTATCAGAGAGCTTCACACAGCCTGGTTCATTAATAACTCCCATCCGCTTTCTCCACCACACCAGAACACAGAGCAGGACAGCTCTGAAGGGGCAGCAAGGGGTGTAACCCAACATTGCCCTCCCTCATCCTTCCCTCACACCTTCAAAGCATTCCCACTGCTCTCGGTGCATCAACGTCCACACGAGGAGAGCCCAGCTGGGTAATGGGTGCACACGTGCTACTTCCAGCAGGGATGTATGCCTGCAGCTCTGCTGGATGCCTGGCTCTTTAAGAGCCTTGCAGGGGCATTTATTTTACATTCCTTTTTCCTATAGACTGCTGTGCCTCCTCCCTGGGAGCTGCGAAGAGTAGCAAGGAAGAGAATGGCAGTGGCTGTTTGGCATACGTGCTTGCAGGGGATGTATAGGTTACTACAGTTTCCAATTTGGCATAGCTCCCAGAAATAGCTCTTGCAGAAATACATATTCCTGAAATGACCTAAAAATAGCCCAGTGGCAACCTGAAGTGTATATAAAGTTGGGTGACAAAGATACAGAAGGTATAAAACCCCTTGCTGTGCCTGCATCTGTGTACCAGGGAGTCCCTTTATGGTGGTATTATTCCAGCCCCAGGCTTCACATCGTGCCTCACTCACCCACCACAACAGTTTGCTCCTGGTTTGAAGGACTTGGCTTGAAAGTAGTAGAAAGATCGCTACTGCCTGGGCTGGATCAAGAGGCACCATACCTTTGGAGAATATTTTACCTGGGTGTATGAAACGAGTTCCTCATGAGATGTAAGGTCTCTGGGGAACAAGGAGGTTGAACAGAGGAGGGCAGCGTGGTTTGCCCCAAACCAGCAGGACCTCTTCTAATGCCTCAAGCAGAGGTCAAGCGTGCTGGCAGCATTGTGTGGAGCAGAAACTAGGGCTCCCCGCTCCCCATCCAAGGACCACTGCTTTTCACAAATGTTATAAAGCATTCAATGCAAAAAAAAAAATCCCAGCTCCTCTCATATGCCATTAGTTTTAATATTACCTGCTATACAGAAATAGAGTTAAATTATCTTCAGCAGGTTTATCTCCATTTTTAACAGCAGTGTTTGAGAGTCAGCAGAGTCCTTTGCAAATCCCATATCCAAAATGAATATATGAATATATTGAGAAATTAGCATGAAATGGACAATATGGTAAACTTATTTCACATCTCCAGACAAAGACAAATGAAAATCAAGAATCTCTGCAGCATCCTGAAAAAAAGCATCTTATTGAATAAATTACACTTGAAAAGGCAGCAGTGTTTTTTTAATGGTCAAAGATTGATTCTCAGGACCAGAAGCCTGAACCAGCAAGCAAAGTACCTGCTTCCGTCTGCCCCATCCTGAGAGCTCTTCACAGCAGAGCTGAGTAAATAATTCACAGTAGATAATTTACCCGCAAATAAGCTTTCTTTTTTTCGCTTACTGAATGTCAGTACCTTGATTGTGGCTTCCTCTAATTTATTTGTAATTCAAATTTACTTGTCCAATTTATTATCTTTGTACTTTCCTAACAGGTCAGATAGATAGGCTGTGAAGGGTCTGCTACAAGTATTTCAACCTGCCTGTTCAAAAGAGGGCTGAGTTCATCATGAGTGGTATCACACGGGATTTTTTTTTCCTCCATCTGCAGGAATGTAAATTTTGTGATCGGGGAAGAGCTTTGGGTTGATAATATAAATTTTATCCTGCTGGAGGGGTTTTCCTCAAAGCTTCAGCCCTGGAAAAGTGATTGTACTGCAAGCTCTGCTGTCTATGTGCAGAGCTGAAACGAAATCTTTTTATTACATTCACTTGAAATAATGGCACCTGCATTCCCAGGCCAGGTTGCCAATGGCACAGTCAAAACCTTATTCAGTTGCCTGTGTGCCTGGGCTCTAGAAAAGTTTCCCGAGGAATTGGAACCCCCACTGTGTTAAGCAGTGTCCCTTTTAAATGTACTAATTGCAGAGCACAGAATGAAGACAAATGGTCACAGGAGTGGTGGATGAAGAATTTTTGTCCCTCATTAGGCAAGTTTAAGCTCAAGGCTCTGGTAGAGCTTTGTCATCTCAGCCCAGCACTTCTGCTATATGGCAGTATTCGAGCGTGCAAACTTCAAATGGGCTTTCCATGGGCGTTCATGCAAGCCAGGCTCCATCGCTCTAATGTCTGCAGAAAGCAAACAGAAAAGAGCTGGGAAGTCTGGGCAAAGGGAATCCATTTTCAAACCTCCAGCAACGTTAGTCCACTTAATGTAATCCCTGTCTTGGCCTCTGGATGTAAGAGATGATTAAAAACCACAAATCCAGAAACAAGTCAGCATCAGCTAGCCGGGTCTTGGGTAAGACACTAGCTCTTACTGGGCCTTTGCTGCTATTCACACCACTGTTTACCCTTCCTTCAAGTTACATAGTCAGATATAATTGGTGAATATATTCATGCAAATTTGAGCAGAAGATGGGTTTTAGAGTTAAAGTGAGGCTTTAACTAGAGATCTATATAACCTTTTTGAGAAATGACCACCTCAGATAGCATTTCTGTAATTGTTTTACTGTAAATCCCAATAAAAATTAGGCAAAACTTGGGAAGCTTAGTTATTGTTTTCATTCATCTTCCCCCCTTCATTCATTTGTTTGCTTGTGCACATGTATGAGCGGTGAGATATATGTGTACAGTTTGGTTTTGTGTTTGAAATCCCAGTGGCTTCACAGCCATTTTCCCATGCTTGTGGGCTCTGCCCCACGGGTTGATGAAAACCCTTCTGGAGGGTTGAAACATCCAGGTATGGAAGCGCAGAGGTAAAAGCCACACACAGCCAAAGAATCAGCTCCAGTTTTGTCCGAAATCCCAAATGAAGGGCTCAGTTCTGTTGGGCTGACAACGGTGCTCCCAGCTCCAGCAGCAATTGCCTCTGAAACCCATAGGAATATTTTCCTCTTATTTTGGTCTTCATTTTCATGGGCCCTTGTACTTCTCAGCCCTGATCTTAGGTGAGAAGAAAGCACCAAAGTAATGCAAGAAGGCTGCACAGATGAAAACAAGGCAGAATCCCTGCAGAAGCCCCATCTCATGATACCCCAAGCCTGCCCAGTGTAATGGTATCACTGAGCAAACATCCCCACCCACCACAGTCCTGCCCACCTCTGGGGCAGCACAGCCTTAATTGCATCACATCAAGGGCAAGGCCATGAAATATTCACATGCCCACGCACCATACCCAGCAGGCCACAGGGTCCCAGCCATGTTCTCTGAGACCTCAGCAGCAAGACTCCTCTATGAGCCATTTCTTCCCAATGTAAAGCAGGGCCAGCTGCCTCTGGCCAGCTGACTGGCAGCCAAGAGACTCTTAATGAGCATCTCTCCCCCTTGGCAGTGCTGGCTGAAGAAGACCTCAGCTGGGAGGGAAAGCTGTGGTATCAGGCTGAATTACCCTGAATTATTCTTTGCGTGTCTAAAAAGACATAGCTGCTATTCAGAAAAGCTCATAAACCAACAGTGCATCCACCATATAAAAGGCAGAGGGAAAAAAAAAATCATAGCATGACCTATATTTTAAAATAAATTTCATTTATCCCAGTTGCCCCTTTTCTGAACCACTAATAGAACAAACCTTCATGGTAAAAGCTGAGGAGGGACGGGAAGAAACCAAGGCCCTGTGGATAATTCAGGAGTGATAAGCTGTGCATGAGAAACGGTACTGAAAAATGCATGAGAGCCATTTTGTTAAAAAAATGGACTGTGGAAATGCTGCCTTCCTTGGAAGAATCAAGAGTAATAAATAGAAAGAAGCAAGACTGCAAAGAGCCTGAAACTGAGAGCAGAAAGCTCTCAAAAACCTGACTGGGTTAGAAAAGAGGAGGTACTGGAAGTTTTCAGAGAGGAGCGGATGAACTGCAAGGACATAGTTGAAGAGGACTCCCCATTTTGCACAGGGCCAAGGTCATAGCACAGGAGGCTGTAGCCACCAACACAAATGAGGATTTTTGCTCTGAGTGAGAAAGAAAAAAAAGTCAGGTCTAGAAAAGCCATAGCAGGAAGGAGCTCCATGGTCAGCTCCTCTTCCTCGTGATGCCTGGCCCTGAGCAAAGGGGAGTGAAGGTGGGAAGTCAGCACGGCAGCCACCAGGAATGAAGACGTACCGCTGAAGCACAGCCTGCCCAAAATGAGTGTGACATCAGTTTTGTGTGACTGTCATACTCAGACTGGTGTCCAGGAGCTCGAGATTACTATAACAATGACATGACAGTGGACTGAATTTCCTCAATGGCAAAGGCAAGCAGGAGAGACCAGGCATGAGTGTGCTTGATGTTAGCTCAAGTGAGCAGCAGTGCTCCCCAGTATAATAAATGCCAGCTTTTACCCCACTCCATGTTTTATTTTTTAACCATAAAAAATACATCACTCACAACACACGGGGTGACCAGATAGATGCAGAGACTACACCTGAAACCCCAAAAACCACAGGGATTCAGCCAGAAAAAAAAAAAACAAGATTTCATTTGCAGCTACATCTATAAAGCAAGATTGAGGATATCATTAGGCATTGGGCAATGCCTTTCTGGTTAAGTGTTTCCTAAGCCTGTAGGTACACTCCAAGGAAAGTTAACTGGGTAATTGCCTTTCCTGGGGCATCAAACACAGGGATGGGGCTGGGGGCAGAGGTAGTAATGAAAATTTAATGCCGCACTACCTGCCCCGTTATTTAGCAGGTATGTGTGTTGTGTGTGTGACTGTGTCTCTGTACACACCTTTAATTAGCCTAGAAATCAAATTACTTCATTGAAGTCTCTCTGTCATGATTTTTAAAGGAGCAGTCTGTTGTGCGTTTTTCTGGCAGATTTATAAAGGAGGTGGGAAACAGCGGGGGTATGCCCAGCACTGATGCCCTTTCCCAGGCTTGGGAGGCAAAACATCCCCAAGCGGGAGGGAGGCAGGAGCCCGGGGGAGCCCCCAGCATGTCTCTCTGCCCTCCTCCTGGCAGCCACCAGCATGAGAAATGCAATTAGGGCCTGGGTCAGCCCAGCTGATGCCTAGCTGTCAGACCCTGACTGAAATCCTCGAGGCAGGGGGCGAGGGTTTCAGCCAGGTAGAAATGGTGCATTAAAACCACCCTGGCTCATGCAGGGTCCAGCGTCACACTGATCGCTCCAGGACTAAGCTGGGGAGAAGCAGGGACTTTGCACTAAAATAAATGTAGCAGCCTTTGTCATGCACATATGGCAAAGCAAGATGCTCATTCAAATCCATGAGATTGTAGTTTTCTTGTGGCATGGGTTGGAGTGCCTGGCTTGGGAAAACAGGAAGAAATACAGTCAGAATTTCTCAGTCCTGGTCAAATGAGGTCACCTCCACCCATCACTTTCTCTTCCCGAAGGATCCTCTATGGGCTGGTGATCACAATGGTGTTACCACGTTTCTAAAATATTTTCAGTATAATCGGATCCGGTCAGTGTATGATGAAGCCAAAGCACAAGCTGACAAGCACAGTACTGACCCTTACATGTTGGTCATATCTTCCTTCCCCACAGAGATGTGATAAGGAAGAAAGAAAAGTCTCTATAAAGCCCCTGAAACTGGCTAAAATTAGAATTGACTGAAAAGGGGAATTTTTGGGGAAAAATAACACTGTTAATTTTTCATTTCACTGGAATTCAGGGGAAGAACCAATTTCTTCCCCTTGTATTTCTTTGAATTACAGAAAGGAAATTCCACACAAAATTGTTTTGTTTTCTTCAAAGCTGTTGCTAACTTATGTGTTGATGACTTGCGTGTTTCATGTTACAATGTCAGAAGGAAAGGTTGGGTCTTTAAATATTTTTATTTTTTTTTTCATAAAAATGAATGAATTCTTTGTTCCTTTCATTTTGACATGCTCTGGGGAGAGTGTATGCTCAGCAAGTCTAAAAACTTCCAGGACAACCTGTCACAGCCTCTAGGAATAGACTAAATAAGTGTTAACCAAAGCATGAAATATGAAACACAACAACACAAGTCAGAATGAAGTGAAACTCTGCTCTGATTTCAAATTATGCATAAACAGATTTCCTTGCAATAAGCACAACGCCTGACTTTTTTCCATTTCACTTGTGTTTCGCTTGTGTTATCTTTTTCAGGGGAAAAAAAAGTGGCATCTCAAAATATTTGACCTGTTCCAAATGAATGTATTTCTGTTATTCTAAGCTGGAGCCCATCAAAAATGAACATAGAAAACTGTTTAGAAAATTGGTACCCATTTGATGAGTACTTTCCACTGCTCTTTCTACCAAAATCAGTGTCCCGTCAAGAGGTACTGAGAACCCTCCATGGCCAGGTTTAAAGATGAAGGAACAAAAAGTCAATGGTTGAGTTCAGGACCAGTTTCCAATAAATATTACCCATCCCTTAAAGAAAAACTCAGTAAATTATAAACTCTTATAGTGCAATTTTTAAAAGGAGATATCCTTTAGCAACACTATTGAGGCCTTTCATGGACATCTGCAAATTGTACTTCTTTTCCAAATTTCCTACAACAAGGATATTTTCAAGAAATAAAAGGGCCTTGGTGAGTTGCTAGTAAGTGAGGTTCTTGCAGCTGCTGCTTTACAGATTTCAGTAAATCTCACACCTCAGAATATATTTCAGACCCTGTTAGATCCTGCCCGCCAGCAGTCGTGTTGTGCTGACGTCTCGCTGGAGGACTGTTGTCAGAAAGCATACGATGCTGGTTTTGTAGCAAGTGCAGTTACTTCTGTATTACTTTCAGGTTTAAAGTCAGCCTTACTCAAAAGACCAGCACAGCTGTCTCCTGGGAGGTTTCCTTCCATTCCCCCAAAACAGTCAGTGCTGCCAATGGCCAGGGCTGGAGACAGTGCCCAGTGGACCCTTGGCCAGCTCCAAGGTGGCAATTCACAGTTCTCTTTATTTTTAGAGTGCACATTAATATCATCCCAATGCAGATACCCAGTGCTTTTCACCCTGCTTTACTGGGCTCTGCAGTCCTTTGCTGGTGAACCAGCTGTCATGCACACAAGGTATGGTCGAGATTTGGAAATTCAGTTCATGCTTGTGTGAATTCAAGCAGCTTCCAGTGCTATGGAAACCAGTGACACCTTCCACCCTCCTTCCTGCCTTCCCCATAAAAACATGCCAAAAATCCCATTGCTTTTGGTGATAGACCTCACTGTAACATAGCTGTGCCTGAAAAAAAAAAATCACAGATGCACACTCTGCCTTGCAGCTTCAGCTGGGAGAAATGAGAGTCGCAGGGTTTGGAAATAAATCTGCCTCTCGCTCAGCACCAGATAACCGGCAAGTGTTCGTCCATCTGCCGTAAGCAGTCAAACTGTGAGTTTGCTGATGTGATATTATGATGGCATAATTGACTGAGGCTTTTTGGACCATGCTGCATGCCCGCTTGCTGGCTTTCCCACAGCAGCATTCAGGGGCGAGGGCCAATGGGCAGAGGTGTTCCTCGAGACCAGGCTGATGGAGCTGGGTGGCAGTGGAGTGAATGGGTGGCTGGAGTGGAGGCATTGCCTGATCGCATTAGCACTTCCTGCCAGCAGCAATGACAGAGAAAGCTCTCTGCAGCTGTCCCTCAAATCCCTGTGCCGCATAGTCAAAACCCTTTCTGCTTCACAGCTCATCTGTAGTCACTTGTATCAGTTACCAGCCCCGGCACTGAACTTCTGCCTTAGCATTTGGGTATCAATCCCTTTTGTCATTGCTTTTCCTGCTGGTGTCCTTAAATGGACACAAGATGCAGTTGATGGTAATGCATTCCCTGAAGCATCTGCAGCAGCCTAATGGTGTGACCCACATGCTGGCAGGGCCCATGGCCATGGTAGCAAATGCTCCCTCCACCAGCTCAGCTGGTCATGATATCCACAGACAAAGTTGCATCGCTTCCTGAGTCTTCCTGAAAACTTTGCTGCTGGTGGAGGGGCTGAGCAGGGGGAACGCTCTTGTGCCCTGTGCTGGCATCACTCAGCATCACCACCACTGCATTTACCAGTCTGGGGCAGCCCAGACGAAACCTGCCTGAGGGTCCCAGGGTCAGCTTTCTAGCTCAGGGGTGAAGTGGCATGATGCTCGGGAGGAGATGAAAATGATGACACATCCACTGCAAACAGAGATGTCAAAGAAAGTGTAGGGAAGATTACACAGAAGTTGTAGCTCATTAAAGGAAAACATGCTGAGATATTTTTATGTTGCTGTTACTTATAAAAGACCCAGTTAAAACAGCTTATTATGGTAATTAAAGCAATGTAAAGAGAGACCTAGCAAAGATTACAGCACTTTAGTACACCATCATCACGGTTTAAGTGAAACATATTTAGGACTCAAACAAGGCATCTCCCACGCACCTAGGCAGGGGATAAAAAGAGCAGAAGATCCCTGCATGAGCTGCTCAGGTGGCTGCAATGTCCCCAGCTTGGCAGAAAAGCTGTTGGTGGCTGCTCAATGTGAGGTGGAGGATTGGCCAGAGGAGGCTGGGCTGTGGGCACAGTGGCCAGTGCTTGGTGGGCCATGGGGGAGCCAGGGTGGCAGGTGAGAAGGGGCAGAGATGGACTGTGGGGGACATGGGGCCCAGGCAGATGATCTTCTGGTGGGCAGGTGGTTTAAAGATCTCTCTGTCACCACCTCCATCACTCTGTCTGGAGTGGGGATCAAGAATCAAGAAAGAGGCTGTGAAGACCCATCTCCACCACATGACCTGGCACCTCTGATCAATCCCCTACTTACACCTCCAGCTTCCAGCAACCAGGAGGAACTGGACTGTAGAATTTAATGTCCCTGGTAGGATTTGTCCTTCCTTAATTTATCCAATCCCTTTCTGATACAGAATTTATGTTTTCACTCCTGGAGGTGGTGTCACCTTAGAATGTGCACTCCTCTGCACCCAGATTTATGCCAGCTTCTAGTTAAAAACTCTCCTTTAACCCTTTACACTATAAGTGCCAACTACATGGTCCTATTTTGATTTTGGTAGAGTCCATCTTTCCCGGATAGGCTCCCCCAAGACTTTCCCAAATTCTTAAAAAAATCCAGACTCCTCTCCCCTCTATGTCTCTCAGCTCTGCACAGGTACTTACATTTCTGCACAGCCTTGTGGAGGGAGTGTCTCACAGAACATCACTGTGAAGTCTGCAGCCATTTTATTTACTGGCACCACTGATCTTCCCTAGCACTCTCAAATCTGTTATCTAGATGCTTCATGAAGTCTGCCACCTTCACCACCCTCATGTGTATGGTGGTGAAGCCCTCACAGCTATCTCAAACCTGATTTGGCCACCCTGGGCTCAGGAGACAGCTGAGTGCAGTGTGTATAACTTGTATTCCACTTCCACAAGGTCATGGGGATTTTGTTGGTGATGCTCAGTGCAGTACTCTCAAACCCACTCCTCAGCTGGATTTTTACCTGGATATTGCTTTGCTAACAGCTGCTTTGCTTTTCTTTGAATTATTTCTTCATTCACAGTTTTCTGAGGAGCCAGGGCTGGAGAAGCCTGCGGCCATCTCCTCTCCCACAGCTAAACTACTGCTGCAGCCAAATTCTCCTCACTTGGATTGGCTCCCGCAGTCCCAGGAGCACCCAGTTCAGCATAAACTGTAAATGGGTTGCTGCAGATCATGTTTTCTCATGAAGGAATACCATGCAGATTTGGATTCACACAACCTGATTCCAGTCTCCTAAAGGGAAGCACGGCATCAAACAAAACATTGCTCAGGTTGGGTTGTCAGGTTACAGCAATTTAAGGTACGTGAGAAGCCAGGCCAGCCAACAGCATCTATTTCACCCCTTAGCAAATATCCAGATGGTGCTTGCCATGCTGAGAGTGAAGCGTCCTTTCTAACCTCAGAGACGTGTGGAGCTCACCCCAGTCGCACTGGCTGTAAAGGTGGCACTGAGGAAGCTTGGAAAAGGACAGGAATGCATTTTCCTTTTTAAATTAAATTTAGCGAATTTAGAAAAGGCACTTGGTGACATTTTTAGGAGCCTTGACACTGGGGTGACAGTGATTTTGCAAACAAATACATGTGAGAGCATGATGATCTGTGTTCCCATGTTCAGCAAGGGCATCAACCAGCTGCAGAGCTAGTCTCTTCAGGTCCTCACTCTTATTAAAAATAGGGGACTGTATGGTTTCCAAATGTAAAACAAATGGCTAAAATACACTTCACCTTACTTAAGACCCTCTGCTGAGACTCTCCTTATTCCCATTTAACAGAATCTACCGCATACCAGCCTGAAAATCCACCATAAATACGCTATAGACCAGCCCCTCATTGGCCTCTGGTGGCTTTCCTACCTGCAGTAACATGTACAGGAAACACTGATGCATAATAAACATGGACATTGGTGAGATCTGGTGCAAAAGCAGATGAGTACAGTGTTCCCTCCAGATGACCGAAATGATTGCTCCTGGGAGAATGTGTAGAAAACCTTTGCGGCAGCCGGGCCTCTGCGAGAATGCCAGCCCCCGGCAGCTAGCACCCAATGCAGACATGATTTACATCCATACTGCGTGTGCCTACGCTTTTGGATAGAGGTGCCCCTGTGCCGAGGCCGCTGACACTCGATCTGCGTTATCGCAGATATGTGGCAATCAGCTGAGCGCCTTTATTGCGAACGAGCCTGACTTGCACCAGTGGAACGGAGAGCCGAAGCCAGCTTAGGTTTCTGCTTCTGCAGGCGCAAGCAAATGCAAAGGCCCTCCACAGCCAAGTCTGGTTCTGAAAACCGCTCTCTTTTACAGAGGCAATTAAACCCCTCATGTGCAGCCTTGACATTAAAACATATTTACATTTAAAAGCTACATTTAGTAATAAAGTTGGGGGTTTTTTTACCAGTTTGTTTGGATGCCAGAGTTGAGCAGAGACCTCAGGGCTGGCTGATTCATGCCTGTTTCATTTTTCCATTCAATCCATTTTCTCTGAAAAGGACACATAAGCAGTGAAGCCAATATAGTTTTATTGGATCCAATGCACTGCCACTAAAACAAATATATGTACACTCAGGCCACTACACTTTTATTAAAACAAATAGAATTTAATTCAAACCAGCATTCAATAGCTACAGTTTGTTTTTTGGTGTTCTGTTTTTTTTTTTTTAAGATGAAATTAAATCCTACCAATACTCTTGCTCAATATGTTTTTACAATCAGATTAATTTGACCTAGACAATATATATTTATCACAGGTAACACATTTTTATTAAAAAGAAATTTACAGAAACCAGGTTTCTTTTGAGCATGCAGGCAGAAAGTCTAACCCATTGTAAGATTAGACTAGGAGAACAAGTGGGAGACTTTTGATTGTTACTTTTTATGCTGGTAGAAGGCACTTCTACTTAGGATTTTTTTTAAACTTCTACACCTGGCATGACAAATGTCTTCACAGAAAAGAGGCTTTTAGAAGTCAGTATCTTTCTAGAAAAAACAGACTTTGTACAGATCAGCAGTGGGAACAAATACAGTGCTCAGTACAAGCAAATGCAGTCTTCAAAGGATTACAATAAATTCAAACAAGAGCAAGGGAATGAGGGCTTGTACCTGAATAAAGGTGAAGCTGCAGGAGACGGTATTTAGAAGAACCAGCCAGTGGTAACAGAAATCTAAAAAAGAAACAAAAAAAAGCTCAATAGTGAAACTCAGTTGTCATTTATGATAGTGATATTCACTTAATTACATTTCCACACCTGTGTTTGTAGATGGGAATTTTACAGATGCCAAGGGGAAGTATATTTCCTTTTTTCACTAAGTGCTTCTGTAAATCAAGCCTAGGTCTCCATGTGTATCTAATAAGAAACACGATTTTACAAAAACCTTATTTTGCACTTCCAAAACCTTTTCATCTCTTTATTCATTGGGATCCACCCTTTGATCTGGAGAGGTTATTGTCTTCCCTAGTTTCCTCTCTCTCTTTCCACTTCAGTTTCTCAGAGAACAATGCAGAATTTTAGGAAAAATGTGTGTAAAACCATTTACCTTTTTTCTTGATGGCATTTTACAAAAGAGGGACTGGTCCTGCTGTGCAAGCCAAGCTGTTTTCTCCACCAGAAAAAACACTCTGGGGAGGCTGTTGAGATGCGCCCAAGTGATGGTGGAGCACGCATTTCAGTCCAAGTCAGGAGAACACATGCACTTAACTTGCATGGGTTCATTTGAATTTCTGCCCTCTGTTGTTAGTAAATTCTGGGAAGAAAAAAGAATATTATTTCATAATATTGCATGAAAATTAGCTGTAGCAAATAGTAATGGCCTTCTCTGAGCTGATAGCAGCAACAGAAATGAGGATGCCAGCACTGCAACCACCAGTGGCGCCTTGGCTACATTCAGACTTGCCACAGTTGGAAAGAGGCACATCCATGACTACTGAAGCATAATTTTGGTTGCTGCTTGAGCTCCCTCCAAGGCTGACAGAAGATGTTGGGTTTATGAATATCTCAGTGGGGTCAGTGTCAGAAGAGAGTGCATATAAATACATGGTGGCACAGGGAGGTTTAGTGAGGGGGGTGTCCCCTGTTTTTTTCCCTGCATCCTAAAATGCACTGTGTCATGTTGACCTTCCCTCCTGAGTCAAGGGCTCTCTCTGGAGTGTCAGTGAGGAAAGCATCATTAGATAGCAGTGGTGGGGGAGCACTATCCCCTCCATATGGGTTGAACAGCTGCCTTTGCAGACTTCCCAGCTGGGGGAGCAAAGGATTAAGTTCAAGACCCATATACAGACATCCTCCCCTACATTGCGGTGAGTGGCAGTGCGGTGCAGGTGACAAAATGCTTCCACTATTTCCAATCCACTTTGTCAGAAACCGGCTACTGCTCCTTTGCCTCATTCCCAGTGACGACATTTCCAGTCAACAGCGCAGCAGCTGCGTCTGCCTGTCAGGCTTCTCCTCCCTGCCAGCCTGGTGCAGAGAGAGGAAAAAACCCAACCCTACTCTGAACAATTTTAATTAATACTGACATTTATCAAGCTGCAGAGGAAGCAACTGCTGCTCGTTGCTTGGATTTACGTGAAAATAGTAGAAATAAATGGAACTGTCATAAAGTTGTAGACCATCCTGTCTTCATTACAGCTAACGCCTGGGAGAAATGAATTGTGAGCAGCAAGAGATACAGGAGCTCATGGAAAGGCTGATGGACTGCCCAAGCACTGAGGCTTTCTCCGAAAGGCAGGCTATTTCCTAAATCACACTGCTTTCCTCACTTGTAGGCATGCAGTTCTATTTGGGATGCCTGGAGGTAAACTGCGCAGTGACCCAGTAAATGTCATCCAGGTCCCTGATGCACCACACACTGCTCCAGAGGTGGAAGACCCTGTCCCTCATGTGGTTTGGGCATGCCATGCTTGGAAGATCCTCCGATGCTTTCAAAGCCCACATTTGAGTCCTCTCAAGAGCTGCTCATTGTCTGCCTCATGCCTACCAAAGGACTGCAGGTTCATGACCTGGAGGCACATACAACTTCAACAGGTCTGATACAGGCTCTCCATGGTAGAAAGGCCAGATAACTGTATTGCTGCAGGCCAAATACTATATTGCTGCAAAATGCAAATAGTACATGCTTTTTCATGCAAGCATGTATAAGGTATCTGCATCCTTACAAGCCATCTTACCCATTTGCTGATCATTCACAGGCCTTTTAAATGTTATTGCAGAAGCTGTAGTATTATCACAGCTTCCTAACAGGGCAGCCTTTGGATGTTTCTACCTGCTTATTGACAGCTCTTCCCTGAAGTCCTCTGTAGCATTTATTTCCTAGCAAAAATGTAAACCATGGAAGAGAATAATTTCTTATATCTTGGCTCCTGGAGGTAGAAAAAAATTGCTTTTTCTTCACAGATGTGTTCCTGCACCCTAGGTGTCTGGTCTGTTACTTTAGCTTAAAAGTAACAACAAAAAATACAGAAATAAATGGGAAGTCTCTGTATGAGGGGACAGTAGTGTATGTCATTTTCTTTGCAGGAGCTAATATTTGACCTGATATGCAATAATCTACTATATGCTTAAAATACATCCAGTTAAAAGAAAATTTTATCCCCCTAAAACCCCCAAACCAGTGTCCCCATGAACCAGTTAAAAAATGGATGTTCTAAGCAAGGGATTTGTAGGACAGGAGAAGCTGATCTTTAATCCCTCTGGGAAGGGTAAGTCCTCCTGTGGCCCCAGACAAATGGAGGCCTCTTGGGGCAGATATCGCAGGTGTTGGTTTGTTGTTCTGATATGGACCTGCAGCTCTGGATTGACACCAAGTGCTCTTCAGAAAGTCATTTTTGCCTCAAACTATCTCTAACTTCCAGAGAGCAAGCCATGTAATCACTCATGAGTGTTTTCCCAAGCTCTAAAATAGGGCCAAAAGCAAAGGAAAACCCAAATCCCCCAAATCCCCCAAACCCATATTCACTTTTCTACCCCACAGCCATACTGTGTGAGTGGACTGACAAATTTCTGTAAAGTGCTCAGAAATTGCAGAATTGGATCCTGATGCCAAATACCTATAAACCCTCAAAGTGATAGGCACCCCCCACCCCCTCCCCACACCCCTACACACAGAGTCACATACAGTGTAGGAATCTGGATTCAGTTGCAGCACTCAACATGTCAGGATATCTTCTGTAACCCTTATTTTTAATGCAATTGTTTAATACAGTACAATAAAGCAGTCATCCTATAGTGACTTTCAAATAGTCCCTCCAATCCTGAAAAAGCACTGTGAATGATAAATTATTCTTCCCAATATCGCTAAAGTAAAATCCACCTCTTTTTTCTCCCTTAGCTCTAGCCAGCAGCAACTGTTGGCTGCTGATAGCTACAGACAGCACATTTCCCTTTCAGGAAACAAATATTGTTTTATTTTGTAGAAAAAAATATCCCCTGTAATGTCAGCTATAAAATACAGTAACTGGTCTTCAGCAATACATTGAATTATACACACCTAACTGTATTGGAGACCATAAATTCATCAGATGGTGCAGGCCAGGGGGCTCGTGGAGTGGAAGGGATTTGTCTCTTGTCCCCCTCCAGGGAGAACTGTCACCCTAGCACTGAGATATTGCTTGAGCGGTGGCTCTCCAGGGGCAGAAAAGGCAGAACTTGCTGAGTCTGTTTGCGATGTGCTTATCTATTATTGACATTCATATCCCATAATAACTCAGGGAATAAAAATAGAAAATGTGCCCACTCAAAACATCTTTGGATCCAGAAATGACAAATTTCTACTGCAGGAAAGAGACTGATTGGGTTCTTGCCAGTCCAGTCCCTGTGGGCAAATACCTTGCCATCTTCTGTGGTAAGTTTTTAGAAATGCACATGATTGTGGGGATGTGTCAGAAAACATAAAAGAAAATTATATGCAGTGTTAATGTCACTGACATGGCATTTAAGCCTACTAGCAGCTGTTCAGCAGAGTTACATCATGCATGGTGATAAAGATGATCTTTTTTACATTTCCTACTATTTACTATTTATTTTTCTCTATTTTTGGGAGCCTGGTTCTATTACCTTTCTCCCCCTGACATTCTCCTCTGACCTTTTCTTCCAGCTTCTCTAAGTACCATAAAGTGCCCTCTTAACAGCTTTTGAGCAATATTTCATAACTAGCCAGCTTTATGTTGATAAAACAACCTTAGAGTTAAATCTCTTTTTAAACTATGTTTTAACAGAGAAAATTAAAATTATCATGGAGTGTAACAAAATATATTTTTCAGGCTAAAGAATGAGGTTAGGGTGTTGGGGGTTTTTCTGTACTGGTAAATATTTTTTTCAATGCTATCTTATTTCCATTATGGCTTGCATTGTAATTCCTAATCAATGTCGATTCTTAGCAACTAACTTCCAGTTAAAACACTACATAGCCTCTTTAAAATTAGATGTATCCTTGCCTATACTAATGAACAGCTTTGCTTGATATAACTAACTTTCTACAGTACTTTTTGCAGTGTCTACTGCTACTTTACTTTCCTGTACCACTCTCATCAAGTGAGTTTCATTTTGAATAGTTTTGTCAAGAAGAACAAAAATTACCTGTATGAAACCTCAAGAAAAGGATGAGATTATTTCTTCTGAAGTTGCCTTTTTGGGAGAGTTTTGGCTTGGCTGCCAATATATGAATGACATCAGCACACGACTTGTGTAACAAGTTCTTGGGTCACGAATTTCTGTCAAGTCTACCTGACTAATTCAGTGATTTTAGGCCAACATTGAGACTAAGGTCTTATTGCTTTTAATAACCCATTTTATTATAAAGCTACGCATCATAATTATTTTTTTTTGCATAAAATTTTCATTAGAGATCTGTGCCTGACATCTATACATCACTCATTAGACAACAATAGATACATTATACTTGTTATAAATCATGCAAATTTGGGGACAAATTTGACCTGATGTAGTCTGTAGTATTAGGTCATGAAATGATAAGGTTGGGTTTATAGCCCCTGTGTCTGTATGGGGGACTAGAGGTGTAAGCTAATGCAGGGAGAAAAGCGCAGTATACCCCTAATTTCAGTCTATGCTTCTCCGCCTTAATGCAAACAATCAATCATTATAGAAGGAAGCATGATACCAGTCCTTTCCCCACTGAGGTCAAGTTGTGACTTTGAAGTGAGAGAACCGGATTCACTGATAGAAATGATAGACAATTAGTGCATGCTGTGTTTAATTGGAATGAATGAACTTGATTATTTGGTTTTCAATAAAGCAAAATAAATGATACATAAATCCATTAATAATGAAGAATCTTTGGTTGTTTCTTTGTTGTTATTTTTGATGCTCAGAAGTGGGTCACTCGGTATGTGCATAAACAAAGAAGATAAATGGGTAGAAGAGGAATGAATTTTCCATAACCTGATTAAAGGATATGTCTGGCTCCTCTAAGAATGTTATAGTGCTTAATGATTTTGTTGTTGCTGTTCTTAATGTGTCTAATGTTTGCTGTTTAAGAAAATCAAGAAAAATGTTAAAAGGTTGCTCCAGAAGGGAGCTGTCAGCCAGGAGGAGGAGGCAGCCTCGTTTAGCCGACAAATTCTCCACTGGCAAACTGAAGAGGGAGAGAAGGCCCCTCCCACTCTCAGCCCAGGGTAAAACCTCTCTGGATCTAAAATGAGGGGCCAGTAAACTGTGATGTGGCCCCCCAAAACCTTTCTCCCCTGACTACAGTGCAGAGCCCCAGCTGGACTGTGCATGGCACAGTGGTGTGCACACAGCTTCAGGTACGTGCCCCCTGGCAAGCCTTGTGTGTGCCCCAGGACCTGGAGCTGAGGAAGAAATCCCAGCAGCCTCAGTTTAGATGTACCCCTATAGACCCAAGATGCCCCATTTCTCAGCATCCTCTTCCCCAGAACTGAGCATAATTGCTGCTGAGAGAGAAAGCACTCCTATGCTGGACAGGACCAGACCTTACGCACATGGTCTGACCTTGAGTGCCCTTGCATCCTGTGTGTAGGAAACCAGGTTCAGCATCTTCATTGTCTGTCTCCTTGCAATTCATACATGACAAGAAAGGAGTCTCAGGCATGGTGCTGCTGCGATATCCAAGTTGTGAAGCTGGCTCTCCCCAGAGTGGGCTGCAGTCCCCTGGCAATGCCCCTGCGCCTCCCCATCCCCAAAACCCTTGCAAGGAAGAGGCCAAGAATAGCCTGCTCTTAGCCTGACATGCCATTCAGTTGGTGCTCTGATACAAATTTAGATGTGGATGTGTGGACGTCCCTGGATCCCACTGGTTAGATACAGGCTCTGCAGTCCCATTAATTTGCACCAATTCCTGGTATCAGCATCCCCCAGTCACTGCACAAAGTTAATTTCTCTCCCCAGTCACTTTATCAAAATCCAAGTGTTCCCAGGATAGCGTGTGCTCTTTTGGCAGTGGCTGTGAGACTAGACTTAAAATACTAATGGGTTGTGTTATTATTTTAGCATGCAGCTTGTACAGTTCTGTGCAGTGCAAACTAGGGGAGGGAATTGGCAGATGCCGAGATTGTAGAACAAAAGTTGAGAAAAGATGCACTGACAAAGAAAAGACAGTTACCTAGCTTGAAAGGTTTTCTGCCTGCCAAATCACAGAAGTCTGCTACAGACAAATGGAGCCATGAGAACCCATAAAAGAGAAGGTGCAAAAAAATCCGTATAATATCATACAAAGGCTCCTTTGTAGTGTGAAATGACAAGCACCTTAACCAGAGCAGCTGCTATTAGCGATCCCCGAAATGACAGTTAGGAGGATGATGATGGTAATAGCATACCTTTGAAGGATAAAGCCTTTCTTAAGTAAATATTAGCAAAATTAATTCCTAGTATTACTCAGTAATTTGTCTAGGGTCACACAAAGGTTGAATTTGACTCTCTTTAGAGTCAATACTTTTCAGGAGTCTGCATCTCCTTAAGAAAAGAAGCTCTATTTATTTCTTGCAGATCTGTTTGCACTTTGTGTAGCTAATGCCATAATACCATCAAGCCGGTCTTTGTTAGCTAAGGATCCTTTTCACATCGCTCACCATTTTAGTTCCCATAACAACAGAATACATTTGTAATATGGAAACTCAGCTTCTCTCTAGTCTTTTGGGGTAAGAGTGTTTCCTCCACTTAAAAGGAAGCTTGTAACACACTAGAGGCATGTGCAAACCTGAAAACTTGTGGAAACACAGTAGGTGATCTGATGAAAAGTGCTTAACTTCCATATTTAAACAACATCTTCAGGTGAAGCGACAATTTCAAATGCCTGCAGCTTTTGGCTTTGGTATAGCCAGAAATTGCTATACCATATCTGCATTTTCTAATTAAGATATGAAATGCATGTTTTTGAATGTACCTTTTCAGATTCCAACAAATTCATTGTGTGTTTATGAAAACACACAGCCATACCAAAGTTGGCTAGCCTAGCAAGGTTTATCTTCAGCCTATAGCTCTTTCCCTGAATTCAATACTGCAGGCACAATTTAATGCAAACCCAATTTATGACTTAATGCTCCAGGGACCATAGTGGGAGATTGTTACATTATTCTTTTCTAATCCTATTTGTGTTTTAATTTGCTAAGTCTGTAATGAGGTGCATGCCTTGAATAGATTCAAGATCTTTCACATTGCTTTTGACTTTGTTTAATATAATAGATTGTACAGTTTGCATTCAGAATTGAGGTGTTCCAGTCAGTACTATCTCTTCATTTTCAAAACCAGAGTGGATAAAATTATGTTCTGAAAGTAATTGTATCCATGTTTCCTTGTTTATCACTTAATGGTTTATTTCCTGTTATAATTTTCTGTTACAATATGTGAGGTCACAAAAATCAATTCTCAGTGGACTCTGACTTACCGTTCAAAATTACTCCCCAAAACACTCTGAAAATATTATGGAGAAAATAAAGCACTGGGTAGTAAGTGGCTGGCTATACTGATTCTTTTGTATTATTGCTTCTTTGATTTTTTGTGCTGATGAAAATCCAGTAGAACTATAGAGAAATGGGGTAAAATGTCATCTACAGGAGATACCCATGTGATGATAATCAACATACCTCTATTTATGCCAATGAGTTATGGTGACAAACCTATTCCAATATATTCAGAGCATTTTTGTTCTTAAATTTATTGTCTGTGATCTACATGGAGAATAGAAATCCCATTTCAGATAATTTATTGATTTTAACTTTGTTTTATTTTTATTTGGAAGAGAAAGAAAAAAAACCTCCTCAAAATATTTAATTTTATTTTCATGACCATATTATAAAGCATACCATACCACAAAAGCATAACAATTCAGAACAAAAGAAGTATTTGAAAAGGAAAAATGCAATGCCTTGCCTCAAAATGTCCAGACAGGGAAGAATGAAGGAAGAAAGGAAGGAAGGAAGGAAGAAGAGGGAAAGAGGGAGGGAAGTTGGGAAGCAAGGGAGGGAGGAAGGAAAGCAATACTCTCACAGTGAGTTGGATTTTAACAGGACTCTTTTTCAGACAGCATGAAGTACTAACAACATTTTTCTGATTGGTTCTCCTTGCTGTATCATACAAATCTGTGTCCTGAGTCCTCTTCCGCCTGTAAGACCCATACCAGGAGGAAATCAGGTTTTTGGTTCCAAATTGGAACCAAATTGGTCAGAGCTATTTGCTGCTTTCTGAGCCCTGGCACTCTAGGAATCTCTACTAAACCCACAAAATGTAGACAGAGCAGCTACAGCATCACTGCCTCAAAATGAGCTGTAGGTAGACACTCCACAGAGTACAGGAAACAGTGTTTGCACTGATGCTCACCTTTTGGTGTTTAGTACTGGTGTCAATTCTCATCTGGATGAACCTAGTGAGGACATGTCCCAGCTAAATGCCTTCTTGCAATACCAGTCAGCCATTCCTCTTGATTAGGTAGGTAATTCTGGGCACTTTCTCCCATGTCTTCCTTTCCTGGACATTGTTTTGCCTGGATCTATGCCCCTGGGGACAGGCAGAAGCCAAAAAAAGGTCAGGATTTTATCAAAATCAAAAGACAGAGTTAATCTTTTCCCATATTTTTCTGCCTAATGAATGCATCTATCCAAAACCTGGAGTCTACTGCAACAGCACAATCATTCCTTATGAGTTGCAAATGCAGGAGTCCAAATATGCCTCGGAATGGTTAAAGCTCTTGTAATTTAATGTCTTTTTCAAGTATGCTTTCTGTTCACTTTCCACATAGCCTTGAGGACTAATAAATCAGAATAATGGAAAGCTTACAGAAACTTTGCATCATATTGAGAGCTGCTCTTAATTTGTGAAACCTCCACTCATGCCAACAGATCCTTCAGTTCCTTATTTCATCAAAGCGAGTGTGGAACAAGTCCAGCCTTCCTTAAATTTTGGGAGAAGGAGAACAAGGAGTTTGGTTTCATAACTCTGGCTCTGAGCAGATGGGTGCTGGATCAACTGCCACAATACCCTTATTTTCCAGTTTGTATGCAGCTAAAATCTCTCATAAACTTCCTGATTTTGGTAAATCCAGACAGGGGAAACTCCTAAGCACCAGTGAGGCCCTACACTGTCTGACATTTTTAAACTCTGAGAAAATATCTGTGGATGTAACAACACCATCTAAGAAACCCCAACTCCATCCTTGGTTTAATACTGGACACAAAGCCTGAAACTCTAGTAAATACCTCATAGGTAAACAAAGACAACCTTTATTTCAGATGGCTGAGAATGGAAGACAAGTCTTATCAGAATAGCCCTTGGTTAAAAGTAATTATTTTTGGATGCAGTGCTGTCTAATTTGTTACAATGCACCTGCTCCCACTCACACTGGGTAGTATCTGGTGACGATACTGATGGGAAGGACACAGGAGGAAGGTATATGGGCTTTACTTTGGGGACGAAGTACCATATCCACAGGCATAATGAATAAAAGCACTCAAGTCTAGATTGAGGACTTTCAGACAGTCATCTTCATAGACCACAAATGGCCTTTGGAGTCCTTCCTGATCATCTGGAGTATAAAATAAATTATTTGTCTAATTACTGGGGTTCCTGACACCAGCACTAGTGCAATCCCCCAATATTGCTTCATTGAATCTTGCTGTGGCACAGAAAATAAACCCCACGTATACAGGCTGTGTGGGGGCTGCCTCCAGCAGACATGGCAAAATGACTTTTGAAATTGGAGTCGGACAGTTTTCAGGAAGGACTGGTGGCCATGAGCTAGAGAAGGAGCTCATCAGATCCATGGGGGGAACTTAAAAATGGCACTCCTGAATGACAGTCACTGCCTGCTCCTGCTATCCCCCACGTAGTAACTGGGTTAAGTGCACTGGAGATCCAAATATTCCCTTCAGACAACTTTAGAGGGTTAAGTGGCATCCAGCATCTAACCCTCAGCAGATGGACCCCCACCCTGCATGGGTTCCCAGGGAGAGGGCATGAGGGCTTCTGAAGTGGATCTTTGGTGAAAACGAGATG
>VZTV01049596.1:0-11837 GCA_013400875.1 Anhinga rufa
CTCTGAGGTCATTCCCAGCCCTATTTTCTATGATTCCACAAACCTAGCTCAAAATAAAGGTCTAAGCCTTCCTTTTCTTTCCACCCTTGCCCAGGAGGACAGGGATTGTGTGCAATGTAGCAAAGCCTGACGGTGTGCAAGGAGTACCTCCAGCTTCAGGCTTCTCCCTCTTCCCTCTGTAGCCCTGTAGGGCACTGGAGAACACACCTTGCAACAGGGTCTATCGCAGCCTACACCTCCAGCGAAGTGGAGGCAGGAGAAGGTGATTTNTGATTTAGGGAGCCAGGCTCGCCCTTGTCTGCTTCAAGGGCGACACAAGGCTGTCAGGTAATGGCACAGTCTGGCCTTGATCAGTTCCCCATACTTCTAGGAATAACCTAAGCGCTTTGGTTTATAATTTAGATTTGATTGCAGGAATTCATTAAAGATTCCATCTCTGGTGCACCAAATTAAGGAATATGTGTATTAATATTTAGCTCTTCTCTCTGTACACAACTACCAGAAATTCTATGTATGGCATCTTCACTGGCTTTTATTTTTCGAAAGTTAGTGTGTGTGATTGGGTCTGTTCACATTATAGGCCCATGGTCTAGATTTATTCTGAATTTAGTCTATGAGAATCACGCCCAAAGACCAAATGCAAAAGGCACACGTCAGTAAGGATATATTCGAAACCTGATCACCAGTACCTGGAAAGCAGAGCTCTGATAGGGGGACTAGCTTTGTAAGAGCACCTGGAATTTAGACGTGACATGTCTGTCTATTAGCCAGTGGTCTGCAAGTATTTGATAGTTACAAAATTGTCACTGGTAGGTTGTTTGGCTAGACGATAACAATAGCTGCAAGAAACATTTGAAATCTCTTGCCCAAGTGCCTGCTTTATTGAAGGTCTGAGCTGCTCTCATTAAAAGTCAGCAGAGAGGATCCTACTGCTTCCAATGCTACAAGCTCAAATCCTGCAAGCATCATTGTGCAACTGAAAGTAGGTCTGTGTAAGAACAATTACATAGCACAGATCCCAGATACTTGAGCTCTCTTCAGCTGTGCAAGACTCTTGTTATCACATTTGGCAGTGGTACTCAAAATAAGGCTTTCACAGGTTTAAAATGGAGACAGAATATCTCGCAATGGGACCCTTTGGGTGAATGAATTCCTTTGCTCCTTGAGCAGTGAGATTATATGGGCCTGTCTGGAAGGCACAGAAAGAATGACCTATCTGTACCACAGACGGGAACAGGTTTTTGGAAAAGATGGGTTAGACCTCTTGTTATGGATTATGACCCTCCTAATCTTATGCAATTACATAGCGAGATGGGCAGGAGCTGCTAAAATAAGTACGCATCAGGCAATAACTGTAACGCTCATGGTTTTCTCTAAGTAGAAATTAGAAAACTCAGGTATGACTAAAAGCCCCAAAGGTGGCACGTAAGTATGAAGAGAAGCTTTCTGGACCTCTCCTTGCTATCTTTTCTACCCAGGACTCTTCCAGCGGTACTGCAGGGTTGCAAACCCTGACCGCTGCCGGATGCTCTGGTGAGTATCCGTGGGACACTCCTCTCCGAGAACAGCTGTACAGCTACCAAGGTGACACCAGCACATCTAGGTAGGCTTCAGCCACCCCTGAGCCCTCCTCAGTCCCGCAGGGTTTCAGCAGGCTGGGTTTTTTAGCTGGGCCAGATCCATAGTCTGTTGGGTTTGATCACCTCTAGGTTTCATCAAGGTAGCCTAGGGCCACAGTCCAGTAATTGCCAGGGTTTTCCAAATGCCAGGATGAAAACAAACTCCCATCAAAATTGAGTGGCTCTGCCAAGTTCAAAAGGTGAAATAAATGAATCTTTACACATTATAAGAACAAAATCAACATTCTTCTGTGGCATAAAGTGCCTGAAAAACTAGCAAGTAAAAGCAGGTGTGATGTGCTCCCTGTCAGCTAACAACACTGATAAGCTTGCCATGCCTGGTTCTGCTTCATTTCAAACAGACTGCTGGAAAAAAGGGGGAAAAGCCAGAGCAGAAATAATTGCTGGAGCTTCGAGTTAGCTGAGAGAGCCTGCAGGCTAAGATCAACGCGACTGATTTCATCCTCTTCCTTTTATTTCTATAACCTTAAACGTTCTGCTATTATAAAAGTCATCATGTCAGCTTTCCCCCAAGCCTTAGCAGTGGCCTATTTTAAAATTGTATCAATTGGTAAAGCTCTTGGCTGGAGTATTTTCATCTTGATTTATGGGTTTTGAGCTTTAAAGATGAAGAAAACTCCACTGACCTGATCCAAGCGTGTATGCGCATTGTCCCACGCATATGTTTATAATCAGACCCTACAGAAACAACGCATGCTTAGGGAAGCTTTAAAATTACAGGGAAAGCAGCAAATTGCAAGTGAACACTGTTTATCCTCTGTTTGTCTCCAACAAAAAAACCCACCTATTTTGATTCTAAATGTTTTCTTTCTCTGCTTAATATCAGGGATTTAGGACTTCCTGAGGCCATTGATAAGGTAAGGGTTTTAGAATTAAGAAACTCGTAAATCAGTGTAACAAATGTGGACATATAATACTGTGGCCTTGTCCTTGCTTCTAGATCAATGTAACTGATAAAAGAACTCTCGGATGATGAGGAAGGGGGCAAAGGGACTTTTGCCTTTTTTTTAAGCAGGGACTGATCAAAAGCAACTCCATAACTTAGACGATTTCAGCAAAGCCGCAGCCATTCAGCGGCAACGCATATTGCTTCCTTTTAAACACTTGCAGCACGGACCCCAGAGAATGCATTATTAAAATGTTCAAGAGGATCATATTAGGGCTTCAGAATAAATACTAACTTCCCACAATAATCTTCACACATTCGTCCATAGGGAACGATGGAATAATGACCCTTTGAATTTGTAATACAAAGGAGAGGCTTTTCTTCTCCCCCTCTCCTTGCCAGCAGTGCGGTGGCATTGCACACTAAAGAGCCTGCCGCTAGCAGAGAGGTTAAACTGCTAGAGGAGGGAGTTAGAGAAAGGAAACTTAACCTAAAAAGATGGCAACTAAAGCAGGCACATGGAGGTAAGGCTTCCTCACCTAACGGGAAACGCATATTACACATAAGACACGGTTCTAATGCCCTGGGGTTGTGGAGGGAGGCTGAGCAGCGGGTGGTTTCGCTCTGCAGTGAGATGCCCAGGAATTACCTGTAGTATTGTTCTCATCAGCCCACGCATGCCATTGCACGTGGAAAACACTTTTCCCTACACAAAAAAGGTTTGAGTGTAAGAAGTATTTGTGAGGTCCTCCGTCTGGATGATTTCATTTTTTGGTATGAGAACTAAGCCAAATAATACCTTAAATAATCTCAGATAAGCTATCCATCAAAAGCACTATTTCCTATAATGTGGGCAGAACAGAGGCTCAATCCAAATGTGAGAAAATTCTCTTTGGATTAAGTGGAATTTCGGTGGTCCCCTAAAAATGATCTGTATCTACTCTTCAGACAGACAGTAGGTCAGAAAAAGCCGTTGTTCTTTTGAGGCAAGCTGGTAGCTGTGTTCCTGAAACAATTCTTTTTCCCTGTCTTTTCTCTCCTCCTTTGAGAAATGGCTCGACAGAGCTCACCTTACCGAGGGAGATGCTTGATAGATTGCACGCGAAAAAATCCGATCTATCCCTTTTCCCAGGACAGGATTGTTCCCTACAATATACTTCGTATCCATTATCAAATGAATTAAAACATGCAAATAGGAGAAATGTCTGCTAAGTTATCCTGTTGCTTTGAAAGAACCTAAAGCCACAATTTATGGCAAGTGGGAGTCTTTTAAAGAACAGCAACTGCTTTAGCTGAGCTGGGGGGAAGAGAGGTTGTGCATGCAGTCAAAGCCATAAACGCAAGCCCTCGTCTGAAAAAAGGTAATTGTGCTGCGAACGCTGACAGGTTTGACAGAAAGTGTCTTCATTGAGAAATTGCATTTTGAAGTTCTTCCCGTTCCTTCAGAAATAAATGGACTAAAGCAACAGGGCTGGCTCTGACAGGAAGCGGGGATTCGGGACTTCAAATACAAACATTATGAAAAACAAGCAACATCTGCAAACAGTAAGTACTTATTTATATTTTATGGAGTGTGTGCTTGGGATTTTGACAGGTTTTTAAACAGAGCCTATATTAGGCCCATACAAAGGCGAGAATGTCCCTTTTTAAAAATACATTATGCTGCTGAAAAGCAGTCTAAATCTGCAGTCCAAGCCTCAGGTGAGCTCTGACCCCTCCTAACCTGGTCTAACAAAACACACATGTGGTGTTTGCAATAGAACAGTTTACTGCTACTTTCTCAAGGTCAGGACAAGACAGACACTTGAGGGTTAGTATTCAGCAAGCTTTTCCCTCAGCTGCCAGAGTAGCTTTGAACTTTTGCCTTTTGAACAAATAGGAAACGAAACTGTGAGGAAACAAGTGCTTGGAATCATAGAGAGGAACACATACCAAAAAGAGAGGGGAACCCCCCCCAAACTATAAACAGACCTTTTTCAAGCAAATAAAAAAAAAAATCCAAAAACCAAAACCAGCCTGACATCTAATTTAAGGGTTTAAAATTATTCTGTGTGTAGTTCTGAAATTTTAACACACACTCCTTTTCACATGCTACCCCTTTATTTTTTTATATAACAAATAATAACCAGTTGGCAGGTATGGTGCACTGTGCACTATAAAATATTTAGTAAGGCAATAACGACTCCCTGGGCAGCATAAGAAAACCGCGATTATATTCAGAGAGAAAGCCATGAACAAACAGAGGGGAAAAAAAATACAAAGAAAGATAAAGGAAGGCCTTTCATCAGGTCTTCCTGTCCAATAACACACTCAGGCTTGATCCATATGTTTTGAGAAAAATCAAAGTGTCACGACTACCAAAAATGTCAATAGCTCCAGTAAGGAATATTGTCTAACATTTTCTATTACACTGTTGAAGAATTTGCCTCCCAGCGCAATTTGGAAGAAAAAGTCTTTTATTTCTAAAACACTAAAAAAAATGAACAAGGCACACTTCTGTGCAATGTGTAATACAATAATGCTGTGGGCTTCCAAACTATCCTGGAAACTGATACTTTGATGAAAGTGAGTCCTTCTCCACACCTCTCATATTTTCTGTCCTCTGCGCATAGACAGGGCTGCGAGGCACATCCTGGTCAGTTGGATCTAATAGTGTAATACACCATTCGGCTGGAAACTGGAGAAGGCAAACTTTCATCAGCCTTAATATTTTTATAATCCTGCATAATGACCCCCAGGATTCTCTAACCTTCCTCACCCCCCCAAAAAAGAGGAGGGAGCGCTATTCAGGAAGGGGGCATTAATGGTACTTTGCTCAAAGACGTGCATCTGCCTGTGCGCTGTTTGCATCCCCGTGCATAGCTTGCTTTTAAAGACATCGCTTTCCTTCCTGTCATCTGTAAACAAGCAATTTATTGCTGTCTTGGCAAAATGTAAACAAAACTTAGCACCTTGCCCTGGGGAGAGCTGCAGCTAACATATGGTTTGTCTGTACCTTGGTGCACAATTTCTTTTGTATTTGTCTTTTCCAGCACCCTTCAAGCTCCAGAGGGGAAAACACATCAGTGCTGCTGTGTCTTTATCCTGTGGAATCTAAACTAGAATTGAGCGTGTTGCAGGCAATCAATATTACTGTGCAAATTAGCCTTTATGACTGAACCACTGTTTGCTCACAGGAAAAAAATAAAATAGCTGGCATGAGTACAGTGCACCTAACAAATTGCTACTGTGAGCACGCTGCAACTTAACTCATGTCCTGGGGTTCTTTTCCAGAGGGTTTAGCATCTACCTGAGGGAGGAGTGCCACCAGAGTTCGAGAGCTACTCACCACTATGAAGGACACAGAATTAATTTTTTACGTTTTTGCACTGGAGCCTGCTCCCATCCTCTTGGCTAGAGGAGCTTGTTCGTGGCTGTGGTGGGGTACTGCTGCTGTCGGAAGGGCTCAGTGGGCTCTTTCAGTGAGTGCTTGACACATCCCCAAAGGAGATGGTGCAGCAGGTCCCTGCTTCTGCCCCATCGGACTGCCCACGCCTCGACAGATAGAGCGGAGAGCCTGCAAGATGGTTGGGGCTGGAGCATTTGCTCTGCGAGGACAGGCTCAGGGAGCAGCACCTGTCCAACCTGAGGGAGAGAAGGCTTCGGGGGACCTGACAGCAGCCCCCAGAACCGGCACGGGTGTTAGTGAGGAGACGGAGCCATGCTCTTCACACGGGTACGTGGTGGGAGGATGACATGCAACAGGCAAAAGGTGGCACAAGAGAGATACAGATTGAAAAATAGGAGAAACTTCTCCCTGAGGCCAGCCAAGCAGGGGCACAGGTTGCCCAGAAAGGTTGTGCAGTCTCCATCCTTGGAGGTTTTCAAGACCTGACAAGAAGTCCTGAAAAACCTCTTCAAAGCCCACAGCTGACTCTGCTTTCAACGGGAGGTTGGACAAGAGACCTCCCGAGATCCCTTCCCACTCAAATTATGAACCCTTGCTGAGTTATGCACTGGAAAGCCTTTTACTTCAGTAAGACTGATTTTTTGAATGAGATGCATTGTAAAGCATTTCAGAATCTGGCCTTTGGCATACTATTTGCCATTAACTTTTGTACTCACTTAACATATTCCAGTACAGTATTTATGCACCCTTACCTGAACAAACCTCCTTACCTATTGCTGCATGCAGAAAATCCAACAAGGCTGCCCTGCCAAGATTTGGTTTTATCGCTCAGTGCAAAGTAGTTTGTTTTCCACCTGTGTGTTATTAAATGGGAGAGCTAACACAGTAGTGGACATTGGTAGTCAATAAGCTAAGCATTGATACTCATCAGATTAATAAGAAGGTGCTCAAAAGTAAAACTAAATATTGCCTGCCTGAACAAATCATGGAGTAAGCAGAAGAAATAAGAATTTATTTTGTAGAGGATAAACAATAGAAAATAACTATTACTGAGATATGGGCAATGAACATGTTATTCAACAAATGTAACTCCTTTTTCTTGTTTGCAAATTATCTGCAGAGAGTGAGCTTGTGTATCTATTTGCTATTTAGAATTACTCAGCAAACGGGTCATGTCAGCAAACTGCTGCCAGTGCTTTACCACAGGATTTTTACCACAACTATTACTTTGAATGTATGTTCTTTGTGTAATCAACTACTTGTGCTCAGCACTTTCTCACCTACGTCACATGGCGTTTCCCCTCCCTCCCTCCCTGCGGTATTGGGTTAGCCGATTCCCATGCCAGCAAAGAATGCACAAAACGACCGTCTACTTTTGGCACCAGCAATTTATAATCACACGAGTTCTTTCCGCAAATGTTTCATGCGCAGAAAAGGGCTCATAACGTTCCTAGGAAGTGAACAAAGATGAAGCAAAGTCATCTGCAGCTTACATTTGAAATAACAATCACAAATAATTTTTTCAAGTATTCACACACCACTAAAAATAACCCCTCTTAACTTCCTGCTGTAAGAGTGGGCTATATTAATATATTTTAAAAGGATCATAGCATCCATGAAGGCTTCCTTCCTTTATGCATCAGATTTAGGGTTTTCTAGCTACCATACAACCCAGACATTGCTTATGAGACTAGCATACATAGGAAAAATAGCCAGAAAGGATAAGATTGGATTGACAGTCCTAGCTTCATATTCATCCTTCCCCCTTCCAAATACATGCCAGGATGTGATCCTGTTCCTCCTAAGGCCAGCTGCATTACTGAGGGCACACTAAGGCACGACTACTTTGTCAACAGCATTTTTATTTGCAGTTACTCACTGCACTCACTGATTTTCCTGCAGGTCCATTAGCTGTGTTTTTAATGTATATCGCTCTAGCTGGAGCACGCAAAGACAGAGTGACATGATAAGCATTTCAACCATTTTCGCTTCCTAAGTTGTTTTTTGAAAAGAAGTCCAGCAAGAGATACTATGGCTAAGATCTCAAGCATAATATTACCAGAGAGATGACATCGTCTTACTCCTTCAGAGAAAAAATGGTCCCCAGATGACTGAAATTTCCCTCTAGTCAGTGTCAGTAAACAGCAACAGAAATCAAAAGTCACAAGGGTACAATTGTCATTAGTATGTAAATTTTAAAAGCTCAGTCAAAAATATCAATACTTTCCACTTAATTTATTACTATATAAAGATGGATGATAGTAAAGTGAAACATTGATTTTCAATGCCCTTTAAAAAATGGTGATGAAGAAAATACTCAAGGACAACTACTTCAAAACACACAGACTCAAAATTAATTATTGTATTTTTTTACAACTGCTTGTTCAGTTCAATCCTGTTTGATTGCTTTTTTTTAATGAAGAAAAGGAATAGAGCATTTATGTAAAGAGCCATTTCAAAATTGATTAGTTGTAAAGACAGGTTAGCATTTTTACAGTATTGACAGAAAACCATTAACCAAGCAGCCTATAGACACGGTCACTGAAAGTTAATCGAAGTGAATAGTAAGTTGGTAGGGCTTTGCATGACAGTCATACAAGCTCACTCCTATTCACAGATTTTGGTTGTAACTGATCTCTGAGACACATTGAACTGTCTCTTTTGAATGCAGTGTATAATTACTTTTTGATTATAATAATTGAATTTAAACATTTTTGATAGTGTGTAATTATTGTCACATGCTTGTTTCTAAAATTAACTACAGCATCTTTAATATTGCACGGAGACTTGGATTTAAAAGCACTGTAAGTAGTCTTGGATAATAAATTTTCTTTGATTATTTACTTTTCAGATTACTTGAGTCTACATTGTAAGATAAGGCTAAAGCTAAGAAATTACTTTAAAGGAAACAATACTTGTGGGCATTTTAGGTCGATGGCTCTGCAACAAATTCTGTACCACCTGACAAATATCACATGCTTGCAGCAAACACGTTCTTAATGGTGATAAGCTGCAACTAACTGCTTTTCAAGTGGTGCTGGCATACGAAACAACCAGTAGAAGTGAAATACACAGGGCAAACTAGATAGAGGGCCTGATTAAGAGGATACCCAATTTCATAATGTAGATAGCAAATAAGCACATTTCCTTCCACATGTATAATTACACTGCAGATTATTAAAATCAGGGCAATTTAAAAAAAAAACAAACCAATTTTTTTTTTACTCTTTACTTCATGCAATTAAATTCATGTTACCTTTGTTTCACATTTTTAGTGCATTATTTGAAGAAAATAAACTGCAGGTACTTTTTTATTTTCATTTTATTAAAAAATATAGGCAGCAGCTTCCATCTGAGTGTAGCATAGCTCAGTCCCAAGTTGCAGGGAGAAAATATTTGGAGCTTTAAGCTTCTTTCCATATTTGAAATATCTAATCAACTAGCAACCTTGTTTACATCTTCCCGGAAAAGGTTCATTCTAGATAATTAAGCTTTTGATAAATTTTATTTGCTAGAATCTGTAATGTCATGAACTCAATACAGAAAAGATGAAAACTGGGTTGAATTTAATTTGCTTTTTCTACACTGTGGCTTGCATGACCACTTGCAAGGTTTTATCAGTAACATCATTGAGCTGGAGAACAATGTCCTTGTAAGACTGATTTGTTTCATCACCTTATTCTAGCATAAGAACAACAAAACCCGAAAGGATGGAGCATTTTGAGACAGCTTCCTGAGTGATTAACAGGGAAAGCCAAGTGTGTTGGCGGAACCCCCCTGTGCCTGTGCTGGATTCAGAAGGGAGCCGACCACAGCAAAGCCATCCAGAAGGACCAGTGTGAAAAAGTTTTTATTTCTGGAGGTAGTTTTTAATACAGCAGGAAGAGGCCGATAAGCTCCTGTTCCTTACTAACCTCTTGTTACTCAACTGATGTGGATGCACAAAGCCACTCTACAAAGAACCCTTGCAGCGGGCTACGAGCAGCAGGAATAACTGAGGAGCTTCTGCATTAATCCTTCATTGAAATATAGGCAGAGTTCATTTTCCATCACCTCTGCAAAGTGCTCCAAGAACATACATGGGATTTCACGTTGAAGGTCAACACTTGGCCCTTGGGCAGTACAATATTACAGTTTGGCCCTTGGGCAGAACAATGCTAATAGGGAATTTATAACTATGTCCAGGGAGAGGGACAAACCAGTAATTAGGACCATCTTTAAACAATTACTCAGCAGCTTTGCGAGACAGAGTTGTCTCTGCACACCAAAGCAACAGCAAGAATCATTTCTCCTGGTTAGCTCCATCACACAAACATTATGAAGAGCAACTGCTAAAGAGCCGCAATGCAGCATGCAGCATGCCATGGTTGATGGAAGCCTACCAGCATTCACAGGACAATAAGTAATTCTCAATTCATTTCAGCTGTAAAGGCATTTTCAAGAGAACAAAATGAGAAGCTGGAGTATGTTCCTTGTCAAACTGAGCAGTGGTTCAACCTCAAGTTTGAATATGGGGACCTTGCTAAAAGGCTGTGAAAAGACTAAAATTGTTTCCTTATTTGGCTTGAAAGGAAAACAGAAGAAAAATGCAAAGATGCCAAAAGCTGGAGGGATGCAAAGGGAAACACAAACTAAAGGCTGTCTCAACCTGCAGCTGTTGCACAAAATACACTCAAAGCCTTCCCCAAGTAAATATCTTCCTTGCCTGCCTCTTTATTAGCAAATGCTATGAACCCTGACCCAGCTTAGAAAAATTTAATATTTTCCCCCTAAATACTTTAAAAAACATATTCAAGGGGCCTGGTGGAGTCAGGAAGTCTGGCAAGAGGTAATTTGACATCTGAATTATTTCAAGGCCAATATGGAAAGCTATTCAAAGGCTTATTTGGAGATACGTCAGTCAAGAGACCACATCTACCACAGAGATGGTGTTGGAAACCTAGACAGCTTTCAGAAAGCTATGAGATAGAGCAAGGGAACTACGGTGAATGTCACATCTCAATCCAAGATGTTTATGATTAAGAAAATTATCTTGGTAATAAGCCTATTTCCACACCTGTAAAATCATTTAAAATTTATTAAAAATGATAAGTGTAAACAATGAACATGGTGTAAAAGCTTCCCTCTGCTAATTTGGTTGCACTGATTAAGATTGTACGTGATGCTTCTAAATCGGAATGTCAGCCCCATGCTTCATGGGTTCACAGTACTTTGGTTAAACAAATGGCCTTTCAGGACTCTGCTGCATTGAGGGGCAGGCACTAGTAAACATCCCTTCTTTTATTTCAGATAAGGTGTGGATGATTTAATTATTCTTTATTGTCCACACAACGTGGCTTAAAATAAAATGGCCAAGCTTCTGCTTTGCCTTCTCTTAAGGTATTTCCCTGCCTAAAAAAAAATAAATCTAATTATCCACTATTAAAATTTGAATAAGCATCACGGTTGTAATTATGCAAATCTGGAGCCATTTTACTAAGAAACGCCCAAGTTGTGTCTGAAATGTAATCAGCAGTGGAAAAGGAAAAATAAATTAATTAATGTTCATTTCTGCAAATGATTAGTAGTAGCATGTGGCTAACAGCTCCTTAACAGGGAGAAGGGAGGTGTGCAGATCCTAGGATTGCTTGTCTAAGATTTCTTTTTGCAAGTAACACAGAACAGTTACTCAGCCTTTCAATTCATGTTTGCTTGGTTTTTTGTGAATCCTGGTGCAGGTACTGCTACCACTCACCAGTAGCAGCAGTGACGGGGTTTGTTATTGCACGACCCGGTGCTGAGGAGGAAGTATGGTCAGTTGTAACTGTTCAGGGATCAGCTCTGGCGGTTGGAAGCTGTTTGTCGTCATGGCTCGTTTCCATACATTACAGACAATTAAAACTATTTTTGCATTGTGCAGAACACCGTATGACAACGGCGTGCC
>VZTV01049599.1:478-18416 GCA_013400875.1 Anhinga rufa
AGTTTTACGCATGTGGTTTGTTTATATTCAGTTTTCTTTCTATGCAATGTGAAACAATACATATTTAAAGCTTAGGAATTTTTTTTAAATGAAACAAAATGTGTGTGACCATAGGAACAAAACAAAGGTGAGGACACAGTGTTCTTTTACCACTGTTGCCTATCCTTAATCTAATTTCAACAAATTTTCAAAACTAAGTGGCCAGATGGGTAGAAATTTAATTTTTTGTCTTAGCGAAGGTTACTATAAGCTGAGCCTTACCTCTCAGACTCTTTGTAGCAAGGAGAACAGCCATTAATAGCCCACCTGTCAAAGGTCCTAACCCCTCTGAGTTTGTACCTTTGACATCAAGAACTCCTCCTTCCGTGTTTGTATGCGGAGAATATTGTTTGCTGAGTGGAGCTGAAATTGTGCGTTCCATTCTGCTAATCGGTTGTAAGACACTAGTCAAGAAGAAAGAAGAGCTTGGTTATTTGTTCTTACATCAGAGCTATGTTGGAAGTACTAGTGTCGTGTCCAGTAATGTTCTGGTTGACTTCTTCAGTTTCTCTGCTGCCTTCTCCCCTACCCTGGGTGTTGCTAAAAGCTTCTTTTGGCAGGATGTTAAGGTACATGTCTGTCTGAAACCTTATGCGTAACTCCTCTAAGGTGGAAAAGACCCGTCCCCAGCATAGTTTATTCTTTAGTGCTGCCTACATCCAGTTGTGCCCCAATACAAAGTGGTGGTATAGACTGCAATGCACAAGAGCTTGCTTTAGCTTGCCAGCTTAATGTTTGAATAACAGATGAATTGTGGTGTTGGAGGCTGGAATAAAAAGTGACTAATATGACTCCTCTCTCTTCCCTTCCTCCTTTAGAGCCCAACTTTGAGGAGACTCCAAAGTGATCTCTGCAGGTTGTACACAAAACAGCAGTGTACATCGATGGAGTTGCTGAACATAGCAGCAGTTGTAACTTAATAAATCCAATGTTTCGGTTTGATTTCAGAAGTGTGAATAAGTTCTTAATTGTATGGTGAACATAGCTAGCTAGGATTGTCAACTCTTAAGTGACTGAGGCATCTGGGTAGCATTTCTCAGCGTTAGCTTGGCAAAGGAGTTTTGCAGCTACATTTTAGTGCTGAGAAGTTACAACACCAATAATGATATACTGAGAAGGAACTACTTGTTTTTCTGAGGTTTGTCATATCCAAAGAGCTGCTGCAGAACACCACCCCCCTTGCCCCCCATGAACCCTAAATCTGCAGCAAAGCCCTATGGTAGCGATGGACTTGCACAGCTAAAAGCATAGGCACAAATATACTAATTTTACACCACATCAACGAACACACAAGTGATGAAGTGTTACTCTTTTATAGAAGCAAGTAAAACCTGGTAATGAGGTTGTGCGATTTAAATTCCAGTAACTGAACTAGCGACACAGTTCAGGTTTTGAGGAACTATTTATTTGTGACACTTCAACGTTTCGGGTCCAGATACTACAGCTTGAGTTGTACTGGCATGATTTTTCTTCAGAATGAAATTACATATGCAGTCTATGGAGAGAGAGATATACTTCCTTGTGGAAGAGAAACTGTAGGCATTTCATATTAGACAATAAAATACTGCTTGAGCCTCAATTACAGGAAGCATTATTCTGTCAGGATAGTGAGTTTAAGTCTGCATGACTACTTATGCACTCAGATGGCTTTGGCAAATCTAATACAATGTCAAGGTACTAATAAGTCAGAACTGCAGGAGTTTGAACCCTTGACAATGGTGGAGACGTAAGTAGTAGGAGTAGTGGTAGCAAGGTCATCTGTGAAAGTTATTTGAGTTCCAAGAGTTCCAAGCTGTAAGAGTGAGTCCTGTACTGCTGCATGCGTACATGAACAAAATGAAAAGTCTTCACACAAATTGACTTGTATATTCCATATAGTTCTATCTTTAAGGGTTTTTCTTTTTAAAAAGCAATCACAGACAGGTTGACTAGGTCTAAACATTGGCGGTTTCTATTTTCAGCATGTAGTTAGTAAGTGGAAACTATTTACAGAGTAGAGGTCAAAAGATCCCTTTGATACTTTTGTATAACAAGTAGTCATTTGATGTCCCTCACAGAGGCTGAAATCTTCTAAATAACAAAGGACTTGGTATGCTTGAAATCCTAAATGAAGCAAACAAGGTTACATAAGAATAGTTCAAAGATTTTAACCAGATTAACATTTAGTGTACATTTCAGAAGAAACTAAGGCATTGAGACTGAAAAGAAGCATGCATGAAGGCCCGTTATGTACCATTTACCCTTTTCTGGGAAGGGTAGTCTAGAAAATGCACTGCTGCACAGTAATAGCTTATAAAAAATACAAGTATCAAACAGCTTTATTGAGCATCTGATTCATAAGTGCATTGATATTGATAAACAGATACCACAGCTCTCCAAAGGCCAGGTAGTTAGCCTCAGTAAGTTTCTTATATATGTACTAGGTGAAGAAATAACCTTATGCTATTTAGTATGTTCTGTTTTGATTAAAGAAATGTGTGGTGTTCAGTGAGCTTTTAAGGCTACTGATGTAGCCTTATACTACAGATAGTGAAGTTGAAGTGCTGCTAGTTGAAGCGTTATTTGGAGCTCTGTTCTTGCACCAATCTGAAAAGCTGGAGTGATGTACTTGCAGTTAAAGGCCTTGTGCCCTCTCAGTGAGGAAGGGGGAAAAAAGTAGAAAGTTTAGCTTCCATGTTTAGTCAAGCCTTTTGACCCACATTAATCTTGGTGGAATTAAGGCCCAATCTTCTCTCGCTGCTGCCTTGGACTGTGCCTGAGTTAGTTTCCTTGGCTAACTGATACATACAAGCAAGACAGAGTGGAAGTCTTCACAAGAAATGGCATAATTAAGTGGACAGTATAGAGATGATATTGCCAAATAGTGTAAGGGTCTTACCTATTTAGTTTATCTGATAGAGGGAAAATAATCTTGAAAATGGGGAAGAAAAAAGACTGAAAGAAGCTAATAGAATAGGGAAATGTAGGAAGAAGTAGGCAAAAGACAACCAGGTAAAAATTTGCCTAGTGTGGTAATGAAAAAGATGGCAAAGCATGGAGCAAGGTGCTGTAGCTGTGTGGCACTTGGGGCTGAGTAAGTGGAAGTTATGCATGCAGAGAGAGAGAAGGTGTCTCCAGGTATTGGTGGCACCTATGGTTTGGCGGGCATGGGGCAGTGTGCGTATGTGTGCAAACACATCACAGATCCAAGGAATTTTGAAGACATCTGAAACCTAAAACACACCACTGAATGCAAAATACTTGCCTTTTCATTTGTAGATTGACAGTTGGTCTTTCTGTTAACAGAACAGGAAAGGAACATAGGTTAAATAATGACTTTTCTGGTGTTAGTTTTAACCCTTTGAGAACCTTATTTATGAATGCATTTTTTCCAGATTTCCAGCAATCCTTAGGGCTTTTTCCCCCCTTCTTAGAAAAAGTTACAAATCCATTGAATGCTTTCAGATAGCTGTCATTATCTCATGAACCCCTGTCAAATTACCTTCCCTAGCTTGTCTTTTCAAGTCTTCCAGTCACGCTTTGTCTAGTTCATAGCCAGTATAAATCACACAGTATTTTAAAGTAATATTTGTACTTCTTTTTAGTATACTTCTCTTTTTTTACCTATTACCTAAAAGTGCCAAGATAAACTTTTAAAAGAAAAAAAAACCTGGAGGCCAGCCTCCAATGAAGCACACAATTTCACTCTTGTGTGGGAGCACTAAAATAGCTTGAGGAATTCTGACTTGCTACTAAGAAATTTAAGTGCATAAAATAAGTCTGCGTAGACCAGACATCCTCGGGGAGTTTCCACCAGTCATGTTTTTACAAAGCATTTCCTGAAATAATCTGCAGACATGGATATGAGGACAGTTCCATTTGGTTCTGATCATCTTTTGTCTAGTTTGAAGAGGAGACGAATGCATGCCTGTAGCCGAGTTAGGGGTGTAAACCATAACTATGTAAAAAGAGACATCTCTGCACATTGATCACAGTAATAATGCTTATTTTCTGACCAGCACACTGGTTCTAATAAGGGAACCCGCTGGCGTGCATGATCAGGTTTACTTCAGTGTTCAGAAAAGCCACTGTACAAGAATCACATGAGAACTGCCTTAAACAATCCTCACAGTTACTAGGTCATCAGAAATGTAAATTAAGTTTGCAGTAATTTGTGTACTACTTGCATCAAGAGACTTACTGGGAAGTGCTTTCCTCTGAAAAAGAAGAAAAAAAAAAAAGAATTAGCACAAGAACAGTTTCCTCAGCTGATTTCAAGTTCTTTGAAACAGTTATTCAGAGCTTATTCATCTCTTGTTTCTAGAAGGAGTTTCTGAACCAAAATGTCTCTTTTTGGTGTAGTGACTTTAAAGAGAAGAGGAGTAGGCTGCTTTCAGAGGGGAGGCAACTTCCAGGTGAGCGCGAGCCCTCACCGCAGCTCCGGCCGCCCGCTCCTGCCAGGCGGCCGGCCGCCTCGGGCCCGGCATCCCGCACCCCTCTTGCCCTGCCGAGCTCGCAGGCGCCCGCGCCGCCGCCCCGGCGAGGGTCGCTCGGTGTCGGGCTCTTTGCAGCGATCCTTAAAGGCACTTTCTCCACGACCCAGAAGAGGGAGCCAGTAACTCAAGTTTCCTCTCCACCAGAACTCGGCCGCTCAGACCTTTCAGATTAGAAGTGAACTTGCACGGCTTGCTTTTATGTTGCCTTTCTTTGCCATTCCCTCCCAAAACCAGAGCAAGAGGCTCCAGGAACCAGGGTCCGGCTCCTCCCTTTCCCGAGGTCGCTGTCTTGTAGCCTTAAGCAACTGCACAAAGGTCTCCATGTCATTCTTGAAGTATCTTTTGCAGTACAGGTTGGCAGAATGAAAATGTCTGCACAAAAAAGTTGCTGTGGTAATGCTCTTTAGCTTTAGTACCATGGAGTTAGGGCCTTCAGAAAAGGAGGACATGTGACAGTCAGTGGAAGTACAGACACTTTTTGACACAAGGAAGGAGTGGTTTTATTGTACTTACTTGTAAAGTAGCCCTTTTTTTGGGCATAAAATACTCCAAGGCCACACAATGCCATCACCAGAGCCACAAACACTACAGCAGCAATGATACCGCTTACATTCAGGTCATCTGTAATTATAAAACATAAGCCAAATGTTGTAAGTTGTAAAAATTTCCATTGGCTGAATTTTTTTCCCCTAATTACTACAGGCCCCTTTTGTATCTATGGGTGGTCTTTGGCCCAAGCTGCAGAAGTTAATTAGTAACAGCTAGATGTAGATAAGCAGTCCAAAACCACTACTGTATCACAGCCACATTAACAGCTCTGTTTGATACACTGCTTAGTTTGGGTCAAAAGTAAGGAAAGAATAAGAGGGGTCAAGTACTCCTCATTGTACCTATCCCCAATAAGTACTATTCAAGTCACATGTCTCTAAGGGAAAATCTCTTGAAATCTTAAAGAGTCTTAAAACAAGTGTTTTCGTATAGTTAGTTTGCCTAAAATAAGTGAAAGAGCTGATAGCAATGTCAGGTCCCAGTCCCGAGGAACTCTTCAGGCGAGTTATTTAAAAATAAAAAAGCATTGATTTTTAAACAGCAGGGCTTTTAAAATTCTACACAATAAAGGCCAACAAATATTTTAGCCCAGATGTCTGAAGTTAAACTCTACACTGGGCTACCAAAACATGTAGCCATTTTTATTTTGAAGCTGATGACCCACGCCCATTTCCTGATATAATCACTAAGAGCTTCAGGCAATCATCCATCTTAGGAAAAACAAAAACATCAACAGGCAGAAACATTTTCACAGGTTTTTGTTATATGTCCAATTAATTATTTGGATCCTGACTTTACGCATATATTAATATATGGTTGGGAACTTTATCCCCAATCCTATCAATCTTCGTGCGTTGGTTGCCAGCAATTTAGGACTTTGGCGAGTGTTTCCACAACAAAGTGATTCTGTTTTCTAGCTTGTGGAACACTTGCTCATAATCAACCAGGAATGCATTAAAAGCTGTGATCCAGTGATTTTCAACTACGTTCTAAGAAAGCACCAGACAATTGCTTTATGGAATACTTGGACGTGAACTTCTGTGCAGTATTTGTTAGGATTTGTTACTGTCTGCTTTCCTATCACATCTGCAAGAGCTAGTTTTATATTTTGCAAAAACATTCATACATTTTGGGTTATTATAGACTCTGCCCCTCCAGCCTTTGCTAAATTCCTTATTAGCTAACCAATGTTACACTTCACCTACGCTCCGCAAGTAGAAAAGAAACAAGCAGCAGGATTTTTTTTAAGATATGCTGACTTCTTCAGTGTTCCTTTGGCAGGTATAAATGAGTCATTCAGTTAAATTTCTGATCTGTTACATTAAGATCTCACATGAATGCATCTCAAAAGGGAGGCTTTTCATAAAGAAAATAACCCAGTGGACTGGCGTTTTATCCTGTACACCCTCCACAAAAGCATGCTGAAATATTAAGGCTCTACTGCTGTTCTATGAAGTTCAGTGTTTAGCAACATAAAGGCTGGCTACTGCAATAATTTTAAGGTACCAAACTAGCTGCTTTTTGATGAAATGCAGTGAAATATGTTTGTGCTGTAAGATTGGAATGCTTTAAGTAGCCACAGAAACTACATATAAGAAACTCATTATTATTATTCCTCCCCCAAAATGCCATAATCAAACAAAAAGATACAATTCAATCTGGTCTTAGCTTCTCAGTTGCATCACCCAATAAAGTAATTCCTATTACAAGACTGTTTTCCACCCTTATTTTCTTTGACACATACCAACTTGCATTCGCTTCACTGAGCATTTCTGAGATAATCCAATCCCATTGGAGGCTTCACAGAAATACTCTCCAGTGTCATTCTTTGTAACTGTGTTAAACAGCTGTTAAGACAGAGTCCAAAACCATTATCAGAATGAAAAAAAAAACAAACAAAATTTCCTGTGGGATAGAAATTTGTTGACATGTCAACAGGGTTTTTTGTTTGGTTGGTGTTTTTAAACAAGCAAACAAACAAAAAAAAAAAGACCTGAAAGAGAGAAATTCTGGTCCAGTTTGACCTTATAATTCAGCTCCTTAGTCACATTCCCTGGTCCTTAACTTCAGCTTCTGGTCTAAGAGGGTCTTTTAGATGGACATTTTAACTAGATGGAGTGTATCTACAAGGAGATTCTTTTCCAGTGGATCAGTACTTTCCAATAACATACATTTTTCTTAGACATGCTCTGATTTTAAAATCCCGGAAATCAGAACATTTTCTTCATTAAAAAAACAAAACAAAACCCATCAGTAAGTTAAAAAAAAAATCAAAAAAAATATCACATACTACAACAAAATATTTCCCACAGAAAGTTCGTGGGTTCCTCCCCCCAGAAATGGCACTTTCTCTCTTCTTCCAATGGACAAATCCTAAACTGCACTATTTATCAAATACTATTACTGTAAAAATGAAAATCAGGAAGCAAGAGATGGACAGAGACTGACGTCACATCAATTCCAGTGTTTCTCTGTATTTTTTTTTAATCAGACTTGTTAACTTTTTCTCTTTATCATATCCTATACTTTAAGATTTTCAGAACTGATTAGTAATTTTGTAGTCCATCTCATTACCACAGTGTGCTGAAAGATCCACAGCTGGATGCTTAGTCACATTTCACTTTCCACATTTGATCACGCACAAGAGTATGGTTTCCTAGAACAACCCTTTACTTCTGAAAAATCTCAGCTAACAGTGCATCGTAAGTATCAATTGTTTTAGAAGGACCAGCTAATGGGGGAGGGATGAGAAAGAGAAGGCCAGTTCGGGGGCGGGGGGGGGGAACCCACAAAAAAACCCAACACAAAACAAACTACAACTAAACCAAAAATCCCCTGAGATTACAGCCCCAACTCATTTCCACTGACTTCACAAGTACTGGACTGGAACTTGTAAATGCCACTGGATTGCAGATTCTGGACTGCCCTTAGTGCTGCACTCCCACTGAAGTGTGTGAAGTTGCTATTTCAGATTTTAAGGTGCTATCAAATATAACTCTGTTGATATACTGAGAGATCATTCTCACCCGACACTAGTTAGCTAACTGACAAGGTAGAATTTGTCATGGATTTTCTAGATCCTGCTCATTTATCATTACTGCAGCCCTGCAACTCACCCAATTTGTCTGTATCACTCAACGTCTATGTCTTGTCATTGGTCTGAGCCAGAAACTACCTTCTACATTTGTTAGCACATATTCCAGCATGACCTTGATCTCCAAACAAAGACCTTGTGCATTTTTGGATTAAGACTCCTGTGCATTATTGTACTAAAACCCGCCTGGACACAGTCCTGTGCCCCCTGCTCTAGGTGTGCCTGCTCAAGCAGGGGGGGTTGGATGAGATGATCTCCAGAGATCCCTTCCAGCCCCTACCATTCTGTGATTCTGTGTGATTCTGTAAAGAGTAAATTTGGTGGTCTTGATAGCTGGTTATGACAGAGTTGGTTATTACACTTACCAGAGTGCCAGACTTTTTATTCATGGTGTAAGTTATGTTTGCTGCTCTAGCGCTGCCTGTTCCTGTCTTTTCCAGTAAGGCAACACCATTCTTGTACCACTGGTACTCTGATGGAGGAGACCCCTCAGTCTCCTTACAGCTCAGTTCCACTACTGTTCCCGTCATTGTGGAGCTGGGTACCTCACATACCGGAGTAGTCGGAGCAACTGGACAATGAGATTGCACTTGTTACATGGTTTTACCAGTATTGTCTACATGACAACAGTTTGACACGTCACTAATGAGGAGGTGAGCACTTGTGTACATGCTTAGAAATATGTTAATGAAATGAGGTGCTGGAAGAGGGGTTGACAGCAGAGTCCTGCTGCTGGAGAGCACAGTAAAATTTGTGAGTTGCTAAAAATGGAAGAAAGAAGCTTGCTCCCAGCCCCCCCACCACATGCTGTGTCATCCTGTCTCCAATCTATACACTCTCATCCAACCCCCAAGAGTTTGATTCACCTCGTCTCTTGTATGGGTCCTCTCACTCACAGAGGAGGGATAACTCAGGGAATCTGTAAGTCCAGCAATTCCCCCCTTCTCTGCCCCCATATTTAAAAACAGAAGTGAGGAACAGGAGAAAGGTTTTTTTGTATTAAAAGCAATTAACTGTTTTTTGAAAAATGATTGTCGGAAAGAATTATCAAGACTGGCCATCATCACAGCCATTGTGTAAATCCCAGGTTGACTACCAAAACAAATTTGCTACGAAATTTCAGTTTAAATTAAAAACACATTCCCACACACAGATGCAGGAGAACTGATCATTCCTTCTGCCATGAAGATGAACGTCTCTCTTCTATTATGTGAACAGAAAAGGAACTTTTTTTTTTGTAACTTGAAGCTATGTAGAAGAAAACTAAGGGTGAGGAGGCATGCATGAAGCATTAAAAGCACAAGTGACACCTTAACAAGTATTCATTTTTTTCTTGACTGATTTTAAAATAAAAAGTAAAAATAATGAAAATCAAGTGAAATACGAACCAATTCACATTAACTTTCAAAAAGGTTTGTAAGCAACTCTCTCTCCCCAGGCCCCTCCCCCCAGCCCTTCTCTCTCTCTCTCTCTTTTCCTCCCCCCACCTTTGGGCTCTAAGATTTCAACTTTAAATTAAGAAGCCACATTTTAAAAGAGGAAAGCTGTTGAGAGAGTAGAAGAGAGAAGGAATAAGTGGGGTTATCACATTGTTGGAGCTAATCCCAAGTCCAAGAATTTGTCATCATTTATGAAGAACTTCGAGACTTTATTTATAATGTTAAAAGATCAATTATTTTTGTATAGACAATAAAAAAACAATACAGAAACTACAAAAGCAAATATTTTCTTTTCTCCCTGTTAGGGAGAAAAGAAGAAGACTACTAACCTCCAACACTCATTCACTGGGAAAAATACCAGGAACAATGTAAGAAGAATGTGCTCAGTATTCACTTTTCCCTCCTCTCCCCAACTGGGAAAGAAAACAAACAAAAAACCACAAAGAACAACCACCCCCCCCCAAGCCAACACCATCTCTCCTGTAAATAAAGTCCACAGATTGCTAGCACTGGCTGGCATTGCGCAGACACTGCAGCAGTTTCTCCTTCCAAAACCAGGAGGAGACTGTAGCATATTGGAATGAACTGCTGCTTAGGAATATTTGATAAGTGTTGACAGATGCTGACTTTCCAGTGCCAAACACCATGATCAGCTGATCCAGATTCTCAGCTGCTGACTGACTTCAGTTTTAGTAGAAATGGAAGTTTCACCATCACATAAATCAGCATACTTGCTAAGTTTTGAGAACTGAAACCCACATTTATATCAACAAAACCTTAGTTATATTCCTTTCTAATACAAGCATGCATTTTGCAAAGCTCTTTTGTGCAGTATGTTGTAGAATGTGCATATATTTAAAAACCCAGCCCAAAGATCCCAAAACCCAGCAGCCACACACCATATGGACATCCCTACCTTCAACACCCCTTGCTATGATTCAATTTCTTTACAGAAGCCCAAGTAATAAAGTTTGTACCCAGTACTGTGAGAGTAATAGTAGCCTCTCCCAGGTGTTGCCCTTCTTCACTCTTTGCACTGATTTCACAGCGGTAGGTCCCAGAATCCCTTCTGGTCACATTTCTAATACGGATTCCTGTATTCAGCATCTCTGCTCGGCCTCGAAGATCACCTTTAAGGGAGAACAGACAGAAAGGTTTCTGCTCTTTGCTTATAGCAAATGTATAGGTCTCATTGGCTTTTTCTGAAATCACATACAATTTATGAAGTATTGCTTATTTGTTCAGCATTGGTTATCTGTCACCAAGGACCAATATATAATCCCCCTCCCAAGATAGTAAGAACCTTCCACAACTTGTCCATTTAGTCCAAAAAAAACCCCTCAGTTCAAAAAACCTACATCTGTCATACATTTTCTAGTTGGAAGATGAAATGCTTTTTTCTACAGATATTTAAAAAAAACCCCAAACATGTAGAGCAGTAGTCAGGTGACAAAAAAGACACAATTTTCCACTGGAGAGATGGCAATCACTAGCTTTACCTTACAGAAAGAACTGTGAGTGAGACCACAGGCAAAGTATTTGACATTTTAACTTGGCAAGAAAAACTTGATGGATTTAGCAAAGATATTGCCATCAGACTTCTTGCAGTAAGGTTTTTTTCCACACTGCAGCTTGTAATGAAATTAAAGTTACATGCACACACAGAATGACAAGTTCCAGTGTTTCTCTAAATTAAATATATGCAGGAAAAAACCAAGTTTATCAACAAGACCAGCACATCTTGCAAGCTCTACAAACTAACAATTGCCATGCTTCTATTTTACTTATCAGCCTTCATTAATTGTGTACAAGGTACTGGAGACCCATATTTTCTTCAACTCATAAAGCTGAGGTAAGTCCTTTTCGGAACATATAAACAGAAATTCCACTTCTGAAAAGAATACAAATAATTTAAAATATACAGCTGAGTTTATATTTTATGTATATAAAAATTGCTGCATTATTCATATCTAGAGCCTCCAGCTCTACAGGAGGCTTCAGAAATCCCTTTGTAGGATAGGAGTGCAGAGCTTGCTGTAGTTTTGGGGAGTTTATATCTGAATGTAATTTCATTTTTGAGAAATGTCGAGGAATGTGCAGTGCCATTTTTCTTAGTCTTGAGTTACTTTATATTTAACTTCATTAAAAAGGTAACTAATCATTGATGATTTTATTAAGAAATGCTTTCCCCCCCCGGGAGGAACTCTTTTCCTCAGAAGAACAGCTGTTCAGTATGGAGAGTCAGAGCATTCTCCTTCTGTCAGTTTCCTAATGTTATTCCCTAAGAAAGAGACAATATCTATGCTAGAGAATGACAAGTTAAACCATCAGTCTAAGTCTGTAGTACTGTACCTGTAAATTCACCATTGTAGTAGACAAATGAGACTCCTTGAGACTGGATTTTCTTCCATTCTATTCTTAAGCTCATCCCTTTTGAAAATTTGTGCTTGCAACTAAGAATAGCCTCTGGGGAGTGGGAAAGAACATAAATGGGAAAATTAGACACTTTAGCATTGTGTTTGGTACACATTCAGGCTTCATTAAATTAATATTCCCCCTTCAAAACAACTTGAGCAGTCAGCAAGGGCTGGATCTACTTCTCAAAGTGATGTCATCAGACCTCCTCCGGATTTACCCAAACAGAATTAGGAAACAGAAACTAGTAATTTTCCCATACTTCAGTGGCCTTTGGATCAAACTTCAGTTGTTGGGGACTAGATATTCCCATTTTGGATGGGCACAGCTTCTGTATTACTACCCTCGTTTTAGGTTTAAATATTTTTGTCAGTGAGCAGACCACCATTAAAAAAGGACTCTGACCCTGTTATCAACATTTTGTGAATTACCATTCTTAATTCAGTATCAGTAGTTTAACTGTTTAAATGTATAACTGAATGCAGAAGGAAAAGATACCAGGAGAATATTTAACCATCTTACTAAGTAACTTATGTATTTAGTTACAATTTCACATTGGTTATTATAAGGGTATGTGGAAGGCAAGAGTCCACTTCATTAAGGTTTCTCAATCAAGGATCTTTTCAATGTAAAACTGATAACAAGTAAAGGGGGCAGTAACAAACAAAAACAGAGACACAAACATGACAGACAGGGACTAACAGAGATGATGACAAAGACCATCAGGCTCCAGACAAACTGATAGGACTGTGGTGTGGGCAACTGGAGCAAGTGGGGGTCTCTGCATCAGTAGTTGGAGGGGCCACAGGTGTTGGGAGTGTGTGTTGGTGAGTCTCAAAGCACATGTGCGTGGAGTGCTAGCTATCGGGGCAGAGAGGGGTGGCTTCAGTAAATTTAGGGCCAGCAACTGGGGTCACACCAGAGGTGTAGGCACCCCGGGCTTGTAGCGCTGGCTTCTGGAAGTGGGGGCGTGTGGTGCGTGTGCAGTGTTCTACCTTCCCTACACCTGGTGTGCCTGCATGTGTGCATGTAATTCACTAGCAAACCTCTAGCTGTGCAGGCTGGTGAGTAGGGCAGGGGTAGCAGATGGGCAGAGGGGCTCTGCTGGTACCCAGGGGATCCAAGAATGAACGTGCTTGTTACCTAGAGAGTGTTGTGTGAGGGCTTTCACCACTGAACTTCAATCACCACCAGCTAGAGAGAGGAAAGAGGCTCAGCTGTCTATGCTTAGTGCTTTACATGAGGCCAGGCAGTGTTACATGTGGGTGCTGTTGAAGGCAGGGCCTTGCCAGTGGCAGTCTGTGCGGCTGGCAGTACCAGTGTCGCGAGTGCACGTGTGGGTGTGCACACACACGCATGCATCCCTGGGACATACATGCAGCCTTGCTACTGGTTGAACCTACAAATGGGAAAGCAGCAGCTATGTCCATCGGCCTGGGACAAAGACCCCCAAGTCTCCAGGTGCATTGAGCTGGGCTCCAGTGGCTGGGCAGGAGGAAGCCCCAGGCCTACAGAGCTGCTGGCGGCAGAAGCTGCTCATAACATCCCTTGGTGGCTACCTTTTATTTTTCTTGAGTTCTCGAGAAAAGAAGGTTCATACAATTGTCCACCTTTCTGTCTGTCCACTCAAGCTTCCCTGACTTATGTATAATGGGCATCACCAACCAGATTTTACAGAGAGGCTATTTCAAGAGTTCCTGATTATAGCTAAAGTTGCCATAACTGGCTAGGAAACAAACCAAAATTAGCGCTTCTAATGAGGAACAGATCATACTGGGAGCTCAACTGTTCTTTTTTCCTGAATCACAGCAGGGCATCAGCATATGCCATCACTAATATGTAGCTTGCATCATAGTAATTGTGGTCTACTGTCAAGCCTGTAGTTATTAGGGGAAACTAAAGCAGGAGAGAAGACATGACAAACTGTATGGGTGAGTTATTGGGACAAACTCAGTGTTTCAGTAGTTCCACTCTCTGTGGAACAGCATGCTGAGATATATATTCCTCCCCCACCCTGCGTAAATAACTCTTAAGTCAAGGTTTTAATAAGAATTCCTGGGAGACAACATCAGAGGAAAGAATCCAACCACCCATCTGACTGGCTCCAAATCCATTAATAAAGTAGAATTTAGTATTTCCCAGAAACTTCTGTAAAAGAAACAAATACAATATTGATCTTGCCACCTTTTGGCTGCTCATCTTCCAATACAGGCCAGAGTATCAAGGATCAAAAGCGTTTATAGCTTTGGCAATGCCTGTCTAGCTTTCAAGAGACAAACATCCACTGCTCAAATATACAGTCAATCTCCATTAACTGGCACCCTCACTTCCAGTCTCAGCAAACAAGGCTGAAGGGCAATTAAGAGCTACTGACACATCTACCCACTCACCCTTTAGGGTCTGTTTTCCCAGGTCTCTTCTGTAGAGAAATAAAAGCTTCCAAGGGGCCAGACTGGTAGCCTTGGTGATATCTCATAGGGGAAAAAATGTCCAGGCTTGAAAGAAAAATTGAGGCAGGAGGGCATTCTTTGCCAGAAACATGTTACACACACACTGGCTACTTCAAAAAATATGCTGTGCACTCAGGAAGCCTGAGGTTCCTGACTTCAGGTTGAGTGGATGGGTGGAGGCTTCCTGAATCTTAAGATTTGCTAAAGTTTCCTTTCTATTTTGTTTTTGTATCCTTTTAACAAAGAAAAACCATCATTCAAGCTCAGCTTGCTTTTGCTACTGACCTTGTGACAGCTGGCTGGTCTCATGAGCTGGTCTACATTAGCTGACACAGAGACAGCTCAGCTGAAGCATTCTCAGCTGAACAAGTCACCTCCACCTTGAATGAGCTGTCACTTTCTTGCATGCCACATTTTTTTTTGTCTCAGAGAAAGCTAGCATTGATGCCCTCCCAATAATCTTATTTGGAGAAAGGGAACAGAATAGAAGAAAGGGAGTGCACGCAGAACAGAGACAACGTAATAAACCCCTCCTTAGTTATAGTTCCTCTCTCCTGCTTTTTCCCATACTAACGGAGTCAGTGAGAGGTATTTTCCCAGAACAGGTCTACTTGACTTGCATTAAGTTAGGCCCACAGGACACTGTGCATCAGCACAGATTCTGCCAGGCCTGGAAGAACCTTCTATGATCTTGGAGAGGTCTGGGCAATGTTTAATTTGGATTTACATCTGGTCTGAAGGCTATCATTTGGTTATAGAATCACAGAATATCTTGAGTTGGAAGGGACCCATAAGTATCATTGAGTCCAACTCCCTGCTCCTTACAGGACTACCCAAAACTAAACCATATAACTAAAAGCGTAATTCAGATACTCCTTGAACTGACAGGCTTGGTGCCGTGACCACTTCACTGTGGAGCCTGTTCCAGTGACTGACCACCCTCCTCTACAGTGACAGGAGTTGGAGGAGAAAAGAAAAATGCATTTCACATCAGCTGTGTTCAGCTGAATAGCTACTTCTATGAGTCCCTGCCATTTCCTTAGTGCTGCTACACAAAAAGAACTCGGCATGGCATCTGACCGACATTGAACTGATCTCACTCTATCATATAAATCACAAAAGAACAAAATGCAAGCCATATGTCATAAAAAGACAGAACCTAATCAAGCTTCAATATTATCTGAATAGCTTCTCTATCTTCTTGCCTGTCCTGAGCTCTAAATGTGTTAAGCTTTTTTTCCCAAAAGCAACAAGAATGCTTGGCAGGAGCCCAGCTGACAGCTTTAGAGAGCTCCATAATATTCGATTATTACCTCAAACAGACGAATACAGCCTAAAGCTCAGCAAACAGTTCATTCAATTCCCAAATTCCTATCTCTCTACATTCCAACCAAATGCAAAAAACAAACAAACCCACATAACCCGCAAACCTCACATATACACTATGAGGATCCCTTTCTCATTTACCCAGCAAACACCAGGTTTTCCTCCCTGCCTCCTTAACTTCTCTAGCGTATTACTGGAAGTTATTTATTTTACATATGACTATTTACATATTTATATAGTTACTGAAAATTAAAAATAGCCATTAAATTATAGTTACTGACAATTAGCTGACTTACAGTTACTCTCTCGCTAGTCCCTCACTTCTCTGTCTTGCAATATAATTAATGCTTCTCCTTTCCCTCAGTTACCATCATTTTGGGTGGAAGGAAACCAGGCAGAAATTACAGAATGAGTGACCAGGACTGACAAACAAGTCATAGAATCACAGAATAGGTGAGGTTAAAAAGGACCTCCAGGAAATGTCTACTCCAACCCCACATCAAGTAAGAGAAAACAGGGACAAGACCAAGATTACACAGAGTCAATGGAGAGTAGGAGCAGGACCCCTCAGGAAAGAGGAAGGCGATCTTAACAGCTGCACAGCTTCAGTATACATAGTTTGCATGTATTGTGTATACATTAAAAATAATCACAGCAACGCCCATACTGTACCCTTAAACTCCTCTGCCTTTACGTTTTTGTTATCCGTTTCAATGGAAATTCCAGTCACTTTACGATCTGCAAAGGGACAGAAAAAAACAAGACAATTCAGCAATAAACACTTGCAATTTCATATGTGCTTCAGCAGCTACAAGCAGTATTTTCGCGACCTCCTTACACGGGACAGATTAGATATTCTCTACTAGAGAGAGCACAGGATTAAGAGCTAGACCAGGGCTGGCCATGTGGGTGGCCTTGAACAATTCATCTTTTCTTCTCCATGCCCTTGGCACCTATTAAAAAATAGTAATATTTCTCTTTTACAATAGCATGGTAATATTTACACATGAGGAGTTCTATATAAACAGTAGGCATTATTTTATACTGGGGTAATGTCTCGGTCTGTTTTTAACTGGGGAGACTTGTATTAATCCATAAGTGTATTTTCCATTGTATTCCTATTACAAGGCAGGCATGTTTACTGAAGAATACCATGCACAGCTTCTACAGGGTAAAAAAAAAAATAAAAATGTGTGCAGTAATTGGCAGTTACCTCAAATTCTCGTTGAAATGAGAAGGAAAACATTAGTCAACATTTCTATAGTTTTATATCAAAGAGAGGAAAAAAACCCATACATTGTTGGATATCCCTTGTATCGGGAATACTGAAATTCCAGAGAACAAGTGAAATAACCACTAGCCCTACATCAACCTCCACTGAGCTATCTCCTCCTCTGCCACTCCACCTCTCTTAAGAGCTGCTCTCCTCGCAGAAAAGGACTCCACCGTGTTCCCTCATGATTCAGAAGCATTCCTGCAAGGTTCAAGAGTCGGTCACTGTTACTCCATTTACTCCATGGCAGGCTACAAGTCTACCAAGTGCTTAAGAACGGCTAAATACAGTTCTTTACAGAGATTTACATTAACATTTTTTTTCTCCCCAAAAGCGTCTCAAATTCACTTGGGGTTAGGACCAGTTTTGAAGACAGCACGATCACTCCTAATGCAGCCCATTTCCTCCATCTGCATCAGCCAACTGAACAGTTGTTACAGAAGTTATGAACTGAGCCGCCCTCCCCATCAAAAATATTTAGAAATATGGCTTAAGAGCATAACATTCTTCTGACTGACGGAAGCTAGTCTTGCTTTACTCTTTTTAGTATAATCTTGTCATTTACTTCTCGCACAGAGACCTCCTTTGTTGATCTCCAAAGAATTAATTTCCCTTTCCCCTGCCTAATAGGGAGAGAGTTCCACACAGCCTAGTAGATGGATATACAGTCTTGATCTGAAGACATGAACAGATAAAGAATGTTTTGCTTATTGTTTTCTTTTGACAGTTGATCACTTCTGTCAAAGCATGTGCCTCATTTCTTGCTTGTGAGAGTCCATTTGGGCTTTCAGCTATGGGCTCTCACAGCTGAGTTAGCATGTTGTTTTCTTTGTATGAAGGTACCATCATAAAATTATAAAACGGTTTGGGTTGGAAGG
>VZTV01049601.1:232-11192 GCA_013400875.1 Anhinga rufa
TGAAGTATTTGGAGGAGTGTAAAAAGATTTCCTGAAAGTCAAATAAGGCCCAAATCTTATAAATGCTTTTACCCTGTTAGTCAGTATATAAGAGATTTTGCCACTAGGTAAAATTAAGCATATGCTTAAATGTTTGCAGGATCGGGGCTTTAACTGTAAAAATATGTAGCTCTAAGCAAAATGTAAAATAACCTTTATATCCAAAAGTACAAAATTACCCCTATTTAAAATGTTGAGAGGAAATGAGGTGTTGGAGGTGGTTTAGCATGAAAATAATTTTAAACTAATCTTAAATGGTTTTGTTCATACATGACATGCACATTCTAAAATGGTAACTGCAAGTGATTCCACCAATTTAATCAAAATTTCTCACAGGGTTAGATACTGTTCAGTCTCAAAGGCATCAAATCTAGCTAACAGGTTATGATAGAATTTGAGAGAGCTATCATTACAAATGGATGAAACGTGATTTCACATTATTGGCAGAATGTAATTCAACACGTGAACAGAACAGTGAATTTCATTTCTGATATAAGACAAATTCTACTATTTGTTTTTTAAATGAGTAGGCAAAAAGAGAACTCAGTTTACAACAGTTTTGAATGCTTGTTTTTATCATGAGTTCAAATGGGAATACAGTCAGAGTAAAATGGGCATTCTAACAGCTCACAGTCATGGAAAAGGGAATTTGTTCTGAAAGAAGCTATAGCCGATGACTGCAGCTTTTCTGCAAGTCTAATTCCTAAGATTCATACCTCTGCAATGCAGTTATTCTATTGGTTGGGTTACAAGAAGTCTCACTGGTAGCATGAAAAAGTTAAAATGCAGTTCACTTTCCCTCTTAGGCAGGAAATTTCTTTGATCTTTGTATTTTATCTGATGATATTAAAAGCTCAATGAAGTAAATCAAGTTCAATAAACAGACACACAGTTAACTTCCTGCATGACTTGCTAGATCTTTAGCTTTAAAAGATATTGGCTTAACAAAAAGATCAACATTGCAACGTATTTCACATTAGTGATAAAACATTATGACAAGAAGCAATCTAATCAGAGTACTCTAATGAATAAATATCATCTTATTGTACTAAATCTATGTTATATTAGGTAATCAAAGTAATGATTTAAAGAAGAAAGTTTACATTTTTGTTATGAACAATTTCACACAACCTCCTGTGGCGTCATATGAAAAAGTCTTTGCATGTCAGCATAAGACTGGATTATAGAGTAAAAATCCTAGTAGTAGCTGCTTAGCTAAACTATTTGTCTATGTAGCATCTTAGCATTAATGCTTCTGTCCTGCATGAGCAACAGTGACCTCTCAAGGCTAATTTGCTGCCTGATAAATGACATGCAATTAAACTTGAGAGGAGTTCTGGTAATCCTTGTATGTCACCCTGTTCCTTTCTTTGTCTCATAATGTATGCTTGTTGTGTGGAATAGTGATGAAATGTTTATTAAAACAAATTAATTGTGTAATTACAAAATTATTAAGAAAACTGAGGAAATAACTAGTCTCTTAGAACTTGTATTACTTCTTTGGTGTAATGGGTCAACTTCTGCACTTGAATCCACAACAGTTTAATTTATTGTATTGATTTGTGCTGGAACAAAGAGGAGGTATGTATTTTTAAGGAGCCTCTTTATTCTTATGTAGAATGTCAAAAACATATCACTCATTGAAGTACTTGGAAGCTTGTTATTACCCCTATGACACAGTCAGAAGGATACTATTACTTGGATGATGTCATTGAAAAGGTATCATTACTTTTTGTGTGGAGAAGTTTCACAGATAAACAAACATGCAGGAACAGTGTTTGGTCTATTTATCCTATATATATGTCTGAGGACAGAGGGAGGTAGTCCAAAGAGTTCTGTAAAAATTCTTTCAGCTACTTTACTTAAAAACTCTCCACAAACAATTAACGATTTTTTCCCATCCTCTACTTCTGTTTAATGTGTTTTGTCTCTCCAGAAATTCTTGGAATCACCTCATTGCGTTTGTTGTTGAGGAAAGCGTAGAAACGGGATAAGGGCTTTATTTGTTTAGGAATCCCCTGGCTCATCAGTGTGATTCAAAATTGGCTTTATTTGGACTTTCTTTTCTCAGCCTTTTCAAGAAGCCTATGCCTATTCCTGTCAAGCCAAAGATGGTCATTCCCCCACACAATCATGCTCTCTCAGTTATGCAAGTTCTTTACTACAAAGGGAGATGTTTCATTTTCTATAAGACATGTACTATTATTGTCCTTATTTAGTCTTTTACATAATCTCAGTTAACATAAGGGAACAGCAAGGAGTATAATTAACAGATAAATACAACTGTAAACGCACAAGAATGAAAGGAAAGTCATCCAAGTGCAAGGCCTTGAGAAATCACTTAGCAGAGGCCACTAAAATATGAGAGTCCTACATTCCCTTTCTGTGGGCAGCACTCAACAGTTTTGAAGTGTGCCATTGTTGTAGGACACAAAAGCTGTATGAGCTTCCCTTTAAAGCCATGGCCAGACATCTTCGTGAGGAACTATCATCTGGGGTCAAGATTAAATGAACCTTCCAACTCAGAAAGGCAGAGATGCATGTACACACCCTACAGTGCAAGCCTGAACATGGTGCTTACACGATAAAGACAAAAATAAATATTAATGATATAAGAGTGACTCACTGGCTTCATTTCCTAAAACACACAATTGCATATTTTTAGATATAGACTTATTTCTGAATACTTTCCAATGGCAAAATTTGATTAATAATGTACATAAAATATTTGCAACTGTCTATATTAGACATTAAAATACCATTTATGGAATATCTTCAGAGAATCTAGAAAGGTGGTATTACTATCAATTACGAGCCAGGAGGCACTGTATTTATCTGTATAATGACTATCATGAATTTTTGTCACTAAATTTATAGTACCAATCATTACAATCACTGAAGCTAGAAAAGTAAAAGACTGACTAAATAATAATCTATTATTTTGGCCACTCCTGGATTATTCATTGTAATGTGATGGTGTTTTATCAAAACTAATTCTGAAAGCAAACAACCAACAGTAGTGAACATGAAGAAAATGCTAAGGAACATATTATGCGCTGAAATAAAACATTTTCAAACAGGCTTGCTTTATTTGTTGTGCCAGCAAAAGTAGCAGTAAAGGAACCTGTTTTCTTTCAGCAAGAATGTCACAGGTATTGCCCAAAATGATTCTCCCATTTTATAGGGATTACAAGTGTCAACACCAAACCCTGAATTCCTAGTTCTGACAGTAGTTATGTGGATTTAAGTCAATCAGATTACTTTAAAATTAAAATATAGGTTCAACTAAGGTATCTCTTGCAGGTAAACTGAGGAACTTCAAGTGTTTATTTATTAAGGCTTTCAAAAGCTTAAATCTGAAGGTAGAGTGAAAACTTCGTCCCACTGACTCAGTGGGAGTATAATCATTGATTTCAGTGGACCAAGGCTCTAATGTCTACAGTCCATTAACAATGCTTAATTTACTTTTATACCAAAGCATGGTTGTAACTTGACTTCATAACTGGAGGTTCTTTTCCACATTATTACAGCTTTTCTCTTTTTCCAGCAGTGAGATAAATGTTTCCCCTGTAGATGTTACTGAAATGTTAGAGAGATATCAGAAGAGCTATTGAAAGAAGTTCTTGACTATTTCATCAACTCTTCGCCCTTGATTATTTTCTTCATTTTTATTTTGTAAAGTGAGTTCTGAACTACATGTACAAAATTCTCTTTGCATTAACTGGTTACTCTGAAAATGTGGTTGTACAAAAATGGAACAAACAAAATGTCCTGCAAATGCTTCATTAAATCAAGTTTCAATTTTCACTATTTCTTTTCAGAATTACAACATTTTAAAAACAGAGCTCATTTCTAGAAATCATTTATCCAGTTCTTCTGCATTATTATTATCTGGATGATATATTAATGTTAGAAAATATTTATCTTCCAAAATTAAGTAGAAAATAAAATGTATCTCAAAAAATATTTTGATAGTATGCTGAGATTTGGTTGTCCCAAGAGCTCATATGGGAAATAAAATGTTGGAAAAATTATCGTGTTCTGTAGTAGCTGGCAATGAATTTGAAAATACAAATGATGAAAACCACTTAAGTGTTTTTGTCTACTGCTTAAATATTCGTCAAGCTGTTGACACTTCAAAGTTAACTGTTCTTCATTCTTCTGTACTGTCATTACTTTTTTTTATGTGGTCACCCCTCAAACTTTTCATATATTTGTCTTCACACTCACTCTTGAGGGAGGCAAGTTCCAAAATCTTCATTTTACAGTCACAAAGCCAGTACTCAGAGCATAGATTAATGAAAAAGGGAATCCCAAGGAAGCTCTAGATTAATACTCTTCACTATACCATGCCTTCATGGTGATCCTGACAGTGAGCACTTCTTTTTCTATCTCCTTCATCCTTCATTTTCTCTCCTCTGCCAGTTTGTGCCAGGATAACATGAAGGTATATAACACAGCAAGCAGCCCATTATACACCATAAATATTTAACTGAAAGCTGTCTTTCCCATTTAAATATTTTTGTCTTTTAAGATAGCAGTATAAAGAGATTCAGGGAAATTAAGTAGCTAAATAATTATATATAGAGGGAAGCAGCAAGTGATACAAAAGAAAAAAAGGCATATGGGAGAGAAATTAAAGACGACAAATGCAATAAAAAAGGCAAAAGGGGAGAGGAGGAGAAAAAGTGTGAGAGGGACTGGAAGAGGAAAACTGAGAACTAGCAAAAAGTGAGAAGCTGAGAGCAAGTGAAACGGAAAAGAAAGATCATAGAAAGGAAAAAGCTCAAAGCAGAGAAGGGAAAGGCAAAGCAGGGGAAATCATCTGATGTAAGAATAACATCACCTGTAAACTTTTTCTACAGTTTTGCACAAGCAGTAATTCAAGCTCCTCTAGCTGATGCAAGTCAATATATCCCGTGTGTGAACAGCTTTCATTTCTTTCACTTCCCCAAGGCCCTCATGAATTCAGAACATTTAAAGTAAAATCCTTCTCATTTCTCTGGAATTATCTCAATGTTCAATGTTTTCTGTTTCCCAATGGAAATTGAAAAAATGCTAAATAAATACTATTATAAGCAAATTCTATTTCTCTGTGTATCCTTATTTATTGCTCTTCCTGACCTCTCCTACAGCATTGATTCGGAGATATGCACTGCTTCTAAGTTCTGTTTAATATCTTTATCAATGATCTGGATGAGGGCATCGAGTGCACCCTCAGTAAGTTTGCAGGTGACACCGAGTTGGGTGGGAGTGTGTTGATCTGCTCAAGGGTAGGAAGGCTCTGCAGAGGGATCTGGACAGGCTGGATCAATGGGCTGAGGCCAAAGGTATGAGGTTCAATAAGGCCAAGTGCCGGGTCCTGCACTCAGGTCACAACCACCCCACGCAACGCTACAGGCTTGGGGAAGAGTGGATGGAAAGCTGCCCGGCAGAGAAGGACCTGGGGGTGTTGATTGATGGCCAGCTGAACATGAGCCAGCGGTGCACCCAGGTGGCCAAGAAGGCCAACAGCATCCTGGCTTGTATCGGGAATAGTGTGGCCAGCAGGAGTAGGGAAGTGATGGTGCCCCTGTACTCAGCACTGGTGAGGCCGCACCTCGAATGCTGTGTTCAGATTTGGGCCCCTCAGTACAAGAAAGACATTGAGGTGCTGTAGAGTGTCCAAAGAGGAGCAACGAAGCTGGTGAAGGGTCTAGAGCACAAGTCTTCTGAGGAGCAGCTGAGGGAACTGGGGTTGTTTAGCCTGGAGAAGAGGAGGCTGAGAGGAGACCTTATCGCCCTCTGCAGCTACCTGAAAGGAGGTTGTGGTGAGGTGGGTGTTGGTCTCTTCTCCCAAGTAACATGCAACAAGACGAGGAAATGGCCTCAAGTCATGTCAGGGGAAGTTTAGCCTGGATATTAGGGAAAATTTCTTTACTGCAAGGGTTGTCAAGCATTGGAACAGGCTGCCCAGGGAAGTGGTTGAGTCACCATCCCTGGAGGTATTTAAAAGATGTGTAGATGTGGTGCTTAGGGACATGGTTTAGTGGTGGACTTGGCAGTACTAGGTTTACAGTTGGACTCTATGATCTTAAAGGTCTTTTCCAACCTAAACAATTCTTATTCTATTGCCTTGCAGCCCCAAAGCCAGTGCAAAAAGACCTTAACATGGGAAAAGTCCTGCTAGAAAACTCCAATCAGGCAGGAGTTGGGGAAAGATAACACTGAGATGGCAGTGTACTGTATCTCTGTTGCTCCTCAGGTGACACAACATGTAAAATGGCAGTTTCTACCAGGATACAAATTAAAGTATCCTTGTAAGCTCCTTCACATGGCAATAGGGACCTAATTATTCTGTCAGTTTCCCCAAAATCAGGAATGTGCTGGAGCAAGATCCATTTCCCTCCAGAGAATATGTAATACATCAGCGGGAGATCAGGGTGCCTTTGGATGCAATGTGAGTACTAATCCAAATTCGGCATGGATGCTTCAGAGAAAAAGATTTGCTCCAGCATCAAGAGAACTTCTATTGTACACTTTCTCTGCTAATGCTAAAGCACTAATGATGACACAGAGAATGATAAGAGATAAAGGATTTATTAATAGCTCATCAAATAAATAAATGCAGTGGGAAAGAGGATGGAAAAAGGATCTTAAGGAACAAATTTGGAAGTGACTGGAGAAACAAAGCAGAGGAAGAAAAAAGAAACACTGAGTGCAGTGGAAATTAAATTGAAATGTTTAAGGATAATCTTAATTTCACCCTGTGCAAAATTGAACATAATTTATATAATAGCTGGAATTTAAGTATTCCATCAAGGTTATCTTTTACCCTTGTCTTCTGGCTTCACTGATAGATTCAAAAGGGACTGAGTTCGATAATTAAGCCTTGCATCATGTTCTTGTGTCATGGGCTACCATTTAAAATGCTATTTACTCTTCCTACACAAGGCTCCTGACACCCATAAAATTGTTCCTACTCAAAGTGGAAAGCAAAGCAAAAACAAAACAAAAAAGGCAAGAAAAGTAATAATTAGCGATGACTCCAGAGTGCAGTCTACCTTAGGCCAGGAATCCAGAGAACACAGGACGTAGGGTCTATGTCAACAGGTTGCCATATTGTTAGTGGTTTAGCAATGCTCATAGTTTGTAATAATAATGTAATGAGCAAAGATAAGGTGAAGGCAGAAAGATTAAAGGAGAGCACTCAGCACACATAAGCCATGCTACATCTACCAAATTCCCAGTGCAGCTGCTTCAGGGATAGTAAACCTCATGCAGACAGCTGCATCCCCTTGTTGCCATCTGTGGCTTGCATCTCTGGTGCTACTACTCATGACAATCTGCACAGTTGCGGAGGCATAACCCTCCATCAGCAGAAAATATCTGCTCCCACACCTGCTTGCAGGGAGCATGGCTGGCACCCAATCCATAGGATACAAGGGCTTTCCTGAGATTTAATCAGCTGGTAACTAATCCTCGGAGTGATGGCTACAGAAAGGAATGTCTTGCCAGCTGAGGCATCAGATGGGAACACAGAGCAGGCATTAAGTTATCAGTTTTATTAGACAACACTAATCTCATTCGTACAGACTTGCTAATTACACTTCAGGAGAAAGTTTTATTAAGAATGGTGTGATGGGAATCTGAACTGGGTCAAATTTTAAAGGTGGGTCAAACTAAATCAACCCAAATCAAAGGTGGGTCAACCTTTTGCGAGTGCTCCCAGAGCTCCTAGAGAACTGATTTCCAAAAGCTGTCTTATTGGGGTACAGGAACTTAAATGAACATAGTGAAGTACATCAGAAACAGAATATTTATAAACAAATTTCTCCTCTGCCCCAGATGTCATTACTGGGCAGATGCCTTCGTTCAGTCACACCCTCAGTCCTGCAAATCAGAGACTTACTGGGCTGCAACAAATTCCAGTTTCCCCTTGCTTCTTTCCATCACAGTTAAGGCCCAGTAAGGTGTCTGTTGTTCTTGGATACCCCCTCATTCTCTGCTTGTGTTGTTGAGTCCCTGCCTCTCTCACTTGCACATCACAAGCAACTCACCCCTGTGTATTTTCAGCAGCTTTCAGGAAAGAAACCACTTCCCCAAACCTCCACAGGCTGCTCTTAATCTGGAGCAGCAGCTAAAGCAAAGGAAACATAAATGGGCAGCCTTCTCTCCTAGTTCAGTGGTGCTGGTTCAATGTGCTGCTTTTACACAACAATCTGCAAAAAGGTGGCTAAATTTATAGGCTGGTTACCACAGGTGGTCATTTGAATTAAAAAATAGAAGTGAATGCTCCGTCATTTTTCTAATCATATCAGTCACACACTTTGCTATTTTGGGCCCAATCACCATACTTTAGGAACAGAAATCATGCGAAACAGGACAAGTTACTACAAAATAAAATATGTTTTCTTGAGTTATTACAGGTAAACACAAGCTAAGCTTTATAGTTTACATTTCACAGTGTCTGTGTTCATGAAACATGTGAGAAGATCAGGGCCTAAAATACCAATTCAAATCAGTTAAGCATCATGCCTTCTTCTGCTCTCAAACTCTGTTATCACCCAAATGAAAAACAAAACAAAACAAAACATTATCTTGGAAGTCTTATTATCAATTTTGCCATAACATGCCATACAGATTGTTCCAGGCCAGTGTCTGATGCATAAACTGAGTCAATAGTAGAGCCCAGCTATTTTCAGGGCCCTGGAACAGCACCAAACAGGACAAGAGGAGACAAATTGCAGGAGTTTTGAGAGTTGTTAAGGCCACAGATCTCAGAGAGGGAAGGGCTGGATCAGAAGTCCTGAAGAAGTCCTATTCTCATAGAATGGACAATATGAGCAGCTCTGAAGGACGCTTCTTAAATAAATGCCTACTGCAAAGCATCTTTCCTGAATGTTGTCCATCCAGGCTCATCTTGCAGATCTGAACCCTTTAATATGGGTCAAGGCTACAATCTAAGACTTACTTGCAGACCTAACTGGTCTGCCTACCTGGGAACAAAAAAGAGACCTTGATTTTCAATGACACTTCATCTATTTTAACTCCAGAAGTTGGAAATGTGGTTATTTGACAAGGCCATCAGCTGAAGCAAATGCAACATCTCACCTACTGTCCAGCTTTTCCGTCAATGCAGCATTTTAGCCTAAGGCCTGATTAGGATTCTTTTAGGGTGATTGGACATGTTAAGCTTCTGGAATAGCACTAAGCCAGTACAATTGGAAGAGGCTTTTAGAAGAGATCTAGCCTCTTAATGACATATGGCCAAAATGTTACTTTGAAAACCAAGAAGTCTTTCTGCCTTCATTTTTCAGGTCTGCAGATTTCTTCTTGGCTAAACCTGGGGATGTGGCTCTGAGACTTTCTTCTTAAGACAGAATAAGTGAAACAAAGCCTTTGAATACGGACTTTGTATGGTAGAAATGGTGTATTAGAGCAATGAACATCGCATTTTAATGCCTGGGACTACTGTATTTTACTGCTTAATACTGGTAAAAGATTGCTTGATCTCAGTGGCTAATTTCTAATACATAATACATTATATATTATATATAAGAAACATAATTTCATTCACCATTGAACTGAAACAAGCTTAGAATATATAACATAAAGTGCAGAATGGAAATGGATAAGAAAGGATAGGTAAGAAAAATAATTTTGTAGCTTTCTGAAAATAGACACCATTGATACTTTAGGGAGGGGCAATTGTAAGACAATGAGTATTGCTAATATTGGTCACATTAAAAAGTATGATTGAATCACAATATGATCAGAATCTTGTATTTATGCAGGAATAGGCCTGTACAGTATCATCTATTTAGAAATTATAGAGCTAAGTCATGTTTATTTCACTGAAGATTTCCCCCCAAAATTAAAAAGCAGGGAGCTCTGGAAGGAGAAAGGTACAACAAATCCATAAAACAAGGCTTTGAGAGAGTATGGAATTTCCCTGCCTACAGTGTAAATCATAATCTTTGAAAACCTTAGCTTTATGGAAAAATACTATTTCATTTCATATAAGAAAGCTATAATATATTCTACTTTAAAGCTCTTGACAAAAACAGGTGGCAAAATCATCCAGAGCTGTTTTATGATACAGCCTACTGTATGAAAGGCAAAACAGAGCAATCTGCTGTTTTAATTACATGCTCGGAGCAAATGCAATATCTGCAGCTTTAATAAACATTGACCCTTTAACTGAATGTGCCCTACAAACACATTAATGCCCATCTGGGAAATAATCCAATGAAATAATCCAATCATACCAACAGGGAACGACTGTTAGACTGGCAAGTGAGGGCTCATATACTTTGGGCTGTAGCAGGCTGTTCCCTATTAGCTTGTTGCCAGAGCTGTGCACCTTTCATAACATTTTTTCTCTTTTAAAAGCAACTTGAAAAACCAGTTGTCATGAAATGAGTCAAACTAACATCACTGCGAAATTAAGCCCTCTTGGGTTAGACAGACATTAGTTGGCATAAAAAAATGTGAACTGAGTTTCTCTTTGCTAGCTTCACCCCTTGCTTCACAGAGGTGCTTTTTTCCCAGCAAAAGGGAACTGATGTTGCTATTGTCTGTCTTCTCTTTAGTAAGTCTGCTGAATGGGGGCTGTGGTTAGAGAGAAAAAATAAATTCAGTTGAGGAGGCACTTCAGAAAACTGAATCAGAAAATCTCTCAACCACCTGGAAGGACCCAGCCCAGTCCCAGAAGCAAAGGCTACCTGCTTATCACCTTTGAGACTAAGAAAAAATGTAATCCAGCAAACAGAAATTAAAATTTTCTCTCCATTACCACACTGGTATTTATCGCCACCAGTTGTGCCCAAACCACAATGAAAGATTCAAAACTTTCCAATTTTGATGTTACAATGGGCTACAAAGTTGTTACTGGTTAGTGTCTCATGGCTAGGTAAAATCTCTCTGAAGCATTGAATCA
>VZTV01049610.1:0-18130 GCA_013400875.1 Anhinga rufa
AAAAAAAAAAAAAGAGAAAAGCACCTTCTGTTCTGATCCCTCCCTTTGCCTTCAGTTTTATGCAAAGCTAAGGAGAGTAACAGCTGCTATGCTGCCTTCAACAGCAACGGGAAAAGCAAACAAGCTGTAACACATTTAACACCCAGACTGTACTTCCCGTTTCTGTTGGGGGCATTCAGTAACACGCTGCTTTGAAATTTCAGCCCTTGTCTTTGGCTGACAGACATCTGACAATGCTTTAATCATACCTTGACCAGCTGTTCTTGCTTACGCTCCAACTCTCGGATTTCTTGGTTGAGAATCACTGCCACATGCTGTGGCTGGCTTCTGCATTTATTACAGATCCCATACTGGGTCAGTTCATCACACACCGGACAGTGTAAGGTTGTGAAATACTGGGAGATTGTTCCTTTGCGTCCTTCTAGCTCACTGCGGGCAGTCGAGGCAGCTTTTTGAATCTGTTAAAAAAAATATTAAGATAATGGAGTTTCAAGAAAGCAGCTCGCCTTACTCCTAGATTACATAGCCTGTTTTTTTAAAAAGGGGTATGAAAGTGCAATACAGCCTGCAGGGCATGGGTTCATACACAAATTATTAACGTGGATCGCATCACTCTGAAGAGTAGCTCTTGCCCTGAAGAGATACACTGAACAGAGCCCACACACACCTATTTCACAGGGAATCTCACCAGAAAAGAGACAGCGTTACCAAATAAATCCTCAGCTACATGCTAAATTCCTGATCTCATGTCAACCTCTGCTTCCTGCAGTTGCTCCTTTGTAGGTGCTGATCTGCTTCACATCCAAAGGTGCCCTGGCTGCAGCCCCAGTGGCTGCCTTCCGAATCCTGCCTCCCCTCAAGTTGTTGTGCCGGTCCAGTCCCGGTCACAGAGCTGCCACCGTCCTTTGGTCCGTGGCTCCAGCTCATGCTCTGATTATCCCTGGACAAAGCTCTACCACTACCCCCTCGCCCAGGGAAGCTGGTTCTCTGTGCTTGCTCCTAGTGCTGCACGGCTTATGCTCTGTGCTGTCCTTCACTCTCCTGCTTCAAACACCCAGCTGCTCTGCTCCCTGTGACTTCCTCAGTGCTCCCTGGCCTTGCAGAAAGTCAGGGTTCATTTTGCCTTCTTAGAACAGCTTGTTGGAAATACTAGGTGACTATCACAGTGCCATGAGAAAGGTAGAGAAAAGAAGCAGAATTGAAGTCAATCAAGGCTATATTCAAAGTCCGCAGTGGGAAACACGATGTACTACTACGCTGCTGACGTCTACACTAAGCAGACTAACAAAACTACATAGATACGCTGTCTTTCACCATCCCTTTTTGTCAGAGGAATCACAAACTAAAATCCAGCTATCTAACATTTCTCTTCCTGCATCCCAATGATTTCTTTAACTTTCAGGAAAGCCAGTTTTGGATATAATTAGTTTAACATTTCTGGTGATAAAGATTTTTTTAAAAAGTGTTCCTGCTGCTGCAGCATTACCACCTTTCCTATAAAGAGGAAAGATCTACAGAACATCTTGGAAGAGATAGAGATATACTATATACTATAGAGAGATTTAAAAGGTGGTACAGCCAAGTAAATGCATACACAAGTACTGCTAAAAATATACAGTTATGGCAAAATAGCCTTTAAAACTATGGAAAGGGTCAGAAAATAGAAGATGACAGTGTGATCAACCCTGCACAGAAGGGCTGGCTGAAAACACTGATTTACTAAGTGAAAAGAAACCACACAGAAGATCCAAGAATCAGGTCTTGGTTTGGGCATCAAACACTGCCTTGTAAAATAACCTTTGCTGTTGCCTCACATGAGCTTCATCCCATTAAAAGTCACGATAAAACCAAACACTATATAGATGCACTGCATTTGCAATCTGTTTGTTTTCAAACACTTACCCGTGGCAACTCATGGTACCAGCTGAAGACGTCTATGCCAATAAGTGAGAACACCCTAGCCAGCGGGGGCAGAATTTGTTTGGTAATATAGTAGGTAGCGTTCAGCCTCAGGTTGGGATCCTGCAGGACTTCAATGGGCCGCCTCACCAGCTGTATCAGGGGCAGTCCGGGCATGCCGTACACAATGACGTAGGGCACCCGCTCCCCAACTCGTGGTTCAGAGCGACGATCATAGGCGAGCATTCTCCTGTTTAAAAATAGCCTTTATAATGCATCCAGAGACAAATTTGTAGTTATTTTGTTTGCTTGTAAACTTCCCCCATCTGACTATACTGGCAGCTCTCCAGACGACTAAAGTTAGTGTCTATTATGAAGCACAGAACCAAGTTGTTTCATTTTTTATTTGTCTCATGATCAGGCCCAAATTTTAGAACTTGGAACATAAGCCCTAAAGATATGTCCTGTTTCAGGGCACCTGGATTTGCATGCAGGTTGCTTTCTAGCTACCCCTTCTTTAAAGAAATATTTTAATAAAGAGCAGTCAGGGGACTAAGAAGAGCTCAAGTACCCAGAAAGCCAAGGACAATTCAATTTGAAGCAGGTATCAATCCAGGACTTGAGTTTTATTTTATTTAAAAGGCATGGCTTAATTTGAAGACCTTTTATATTAAGCAAGGTGGCAAAATGTGCCAACTCACATTATCTATTACTGTTAAACAATATCAACAGGATGAAATATTAACTTTAAGTAAGGTGCTTTTAAAAACATGAAAAATTATGTATGGTAATGTATTTCACAGCACTAAGGGACATCACTATTACAATTTTTAACATATCTAATATCTGTAAGTGATGGGCAATCTTGGAGAGTCAAGCCCTTGTACAAAACCCAAAGCATAAGTAACAGCAGTGAACACACTGTTACAGCATCCCAACAAGAGACTTTACTCATGAACATGTGTAGTAGCTCTTTCCAGGACTACGAAATGGCTTTCTAGGACTATCCGATGCCTGCTCTCTCTTCACACGCAGAAGAAAGTCAGAGCCAACTGGTGCAGTAATATCTGAAGAAGACATCTCACTGCTACCCCTAACTTGACAGTGCAAAGGTCAAATACCTGCCATTAGCACTTCTCACTCTCATTACCTGGTGATTTCCAGGGCTGGTACACAGGACCCAGGTCTGTAAGCTGAGCTCCCTCTGTACTCCTTTGCAAAGATGAAGTCTTGCATGCTGGCTTTTCCTTCCAGTAACTTCATGCATTGATTCTGAACATACTGTTTGATCTGACTTATATCCCGTGTTTCAAATAGCAGCTTGATAGAACACTCAAGTATCTTTACAACCAAAGGAGAAAGGTGAGAAAACCACATATGTTTAAATAAAAAAGAATGAATTCTAAATAACTCGGTAAATTATATGGAAATATTAATACCCTGCTTAGAAAAAGTATCAGTTGTCATATTAACATTCTAACTCACAACAGGTTGCGTTGTCTTCCACTCAAAGACATTCATAAACACCTTACTGGACAACTTTTTCTTCAGTTTGACACATCTTTCATGACACTATATGGCAGCCAAGAGGGCTAACTGTGTCCTGGGGCGGATCCAGCAGTGTATTGCTAGCTCTTCAAGGGAGGTGATTGTCTCGCTCTGTGCTGGTGCGGCCTCACCTTGAGCACTGTGTGCAGTTTTGGGCACCACGGTACATTAAGGCTATAAAGCTACTAGAGAGTGTCCAGAGGAGGGCCATGAAGTTGGTGAAGGGTTTAGAGGGGAAACCATGAGGAGCAGCTAAAGTCACTTGGTTTGTTCAGCCTGGAGGAGTCTGAGGGGAGACCTCATTGTGGTCTGCAGCTTCCTCACAAGGGGAGGAGGAGGGGCAGGCGCTGATCTCTTCTCTCTGGCCACCAATGACAGGACCTGAGGGAATGGCAGGAAGATGTGCCAGGGGAGGTTTAGGTTGGATGTTAGGAAAAGGTTCTTCACCCAGAGGGTGGTGGAGCACTGGAACAGGCTCCCCAGGGAGGCAGTCACGGCACCAAGCCTGATAATATTCAAGAAGCGTTTGGACAACACCCTCAGACACATGGTGTGAATTTTGGTGTTGTCCTGTGCAGGGACAGGAGCTGGACTTGGTGCAAAGGTCCCTTCCAACTCAGGACATTCTATGATTATCCATACTCCTGCACTATGACTGTTTGAACGATGACAGAGGTTTTCCAGAGTGTGAGAGATGTTTTTCCCCTGTCATCTAATATTTTGCCATGACTTTCTGACCACCTCAGCAAATAAAAGGACTGGGATTAAAAAGAAAAAGGGAAGTAAATCCTCCTAAGTGGTTACCTTTCTTACTGGCATAAATTTGTTTTGACTTAAGAACAAGAGCCTTTTCTTTTTAATGCCCAATAGATGGCTTAAAATAAACACGCAAGGAAGTTTGTTTTAAATTAATTCTTAGCTAAACTAGATTTATGTAAGCGAGCTATTAGCAGACACATCAGTGTGCCTCAGTCATCTTGGACTAATACTTATTTCCAGTTAAAGTGAACTGGATCAAGAATGGTTTTCCAGAGAACTTGCATGGGGCTGAGGGCTTTTTATGGAGCTTTTAGGGGTTGAAAGATAGTAGTTAAGATGCAAAGTGCAAGTCCTTCTAGTCCTGTGCAAGATCTTCAATTTATCTTTCAAATGGCTCGTACCAGAAAAACAGTGAAGTCTCAGAAAACTCACAAGGACTAGAAACTCTTAGAAAGGACAAATATACAATGAAATAACAGAATACTACAATTTCATTCAGGAAGAAATGCATGAGTATTTTACCTTGGAAACAGCAGGACAGGAGTCCCTTCGGACTGTCTCTATGCCTTTTGCATCAAATACTGGGTCCTTCTGGTCCAGTGTTTCATACATGTAACCCACATACCTCTTTTTAGTTTGCAGGACACATGGCAAGTAGACCTGGAATGTTTAAAAAGAAGAAGGTTTCCTAAGGAATAATTTGCTTTGGTGGTTTTTGTGTTTGGTGGTTTTTTAAAATCATTAAACCCAATAAACTAGATCAAAGCACTATTAAAGGATAGCTAAGGAAGCTGGGATTCAGTGGTGGTCCATTCTTAAATCACTTCATATTTCATCTAGCTGTAAAGGCTAAGCAACCTGAAGCTCAGAAGAAAAGTGACACAGTATAATTTGTTTCGAGTATCCTTACTTTTCTGGATTGCATCTGTCAGCATTTTTAATGGAACCATATTATCTCTCTTTCTTAAGAGGACAACTGCATTTTAAACATCACAGAAGAAAAATTTCCCAGCAAAAGTAGTGGCTTTGAACTTTCTGTTTTCTAATTATGAGGTGCCTAAAATCAGTTAGTATCTTGATTTGGGGAAAGCATGCTTTTTACATGTTTATGCTTGGAGAATGGTTTCCTCATGAATGGATTTTTAGGGTCATTGTCTCTTTTGCTGGTTTTATCCAACCTCTTGTTTCATTCTTGATTGTGTCAGTATTCCTCGACCAGTTTTAGAAGAAAGAACGAGGAACAATTTCTTCCCAGTATTACTAGGATAATCTCACATCTTCCTGGCTCTCATGGAAGAGGGAGCAGTGAGTTTAGATTGCCTCAGGCTGAAGAAGGTCCTGCACGTAGGTGTCCCACTTCGTGAAAAGATGCTCCAGCTTTGAGGCATTTTCCTCTTCCTGTGCTAGGAAGCTACTCTAGAAGAGTACTCAATATTTTGACCCACAGGTGAATAAGGGCACCTGAAGTGAAGCATTTGGACATCCTTGCACCTAGTATTTTTTTGTGGCTAATTACTCCTTCAGCTTAATGACACAGAATTGCCTCAATGCCTGTACATTCATCAGTGAGGAAAAGTTGCCATGCCTTCCACAGGTATTCTGACTTTTCTTGCTAATATTTTTCTATTGTATTTTCTGTGAAAAATGGCGATTTGCTTACAAATTCTGATTGAACCTGTTGAGTCAGGTATGTACTTTGAAAATATCAAGAGCACCTGACCTGATTGCTAATGACTTTCCAATGATAAACTTCCACCAAAATTAGGATCACATTGCCTTGCTCTTCTACAAAGAACTTATTGCCATTAATACTTTTTCCAAAGGCTACTGAATGGATTTTTATTATTTTTTTTTGTTTTATGTGTATCACACACGTCCTGAAGTGTGCTAAGACTGTCTGAAGAATAAATATCAGGCTTCTTATTAATGCACTGGAATCACTTCAAGGGATGGTGTACATTTGCTCTACCAAGTTGCATACATTGGTTTGATGGTATGTGTATAATATAAAACTGAGGGAGACACTTCCAAAAATTGATGAGACAGGAATTTCAGCGCAACAGGCCACCAGGCATCCTGATGTGAAAGCAGGAATATTTCTTTTTGTTGTTCATGCTGCAGCACTCCTCTGACAAAGTCCCTGAGGCATTAAGGAGATTGCAATACACCCACAGAAACAGTACAGCACATGACTGTTGTATATCCTTAAGCTATGTTAAGTGTCCAGAAAGATCTTTTATCATCATATTTTATTTTTTTTAGGTTAACAATGTTTTCACCTGACACAACTGAAACAAAATATTTTCCTTTTACCTTTTCAAACTTCAATTTAACAGGTTTGGGATTTGTCGCTGTTACAGCTTCAGCAATTTCTTCACCAATCTTAAAAGACTGCTCCTTTGTGGCTCCTTTCAAGAGTACAAACATGCTAAGAAAAATCAGACATAGGAAATAAGCACAAATCTGTTCAACATAGTTCCTGAAACTTGTAAGCTATAGTTTCCTGGTGGCAAGGCAGGGATGTTGTTATCAATTCTGTTCCCTTCCTTCAGCTAGAAAAGCCAAAAACCTGAGAAACTTCAGCATTCAGTATGAGATCAGGAGTGCCAAAGGCACGATGAGTGCTGTGACTCTCTGGTGAGGTAGGGAACGTGACTGCTCCCAGGCACTGCAAAACTTGAGTTCCCAGAAGAGAACTGTAAATAGCTCTGGGTATGCCCTTTATTTCCACTACAGGCAGCAACAGGATTTTACTTCCTTTCCCCAACTTTTTTTTTTTTTTAAATGAAGCTACTATGAATTTAGTGTCTTTGAAATTTCAAGTCTTTCATCAAATCTGGCTGAAATCAGTCACTAGATTCACAAGTTATTAAGGAAGGACAGCTAGACAAGCTTTGTTTCTCACAGCTGAAAAATTATCCAAGGCTAGCACCAGAGATGGATACGCCTAGAGCATGGCTATTATTTAGATGAAAGATTGACTGAGTAAGGGGAGATATTTATATGAGGTATTTCAGGCAGTCTAATCATATCTTTGTATGCTCTAGTGGCTGCTTCTGAACTGTATCCACTTTTGAAGCTTAAAATAGTGCCTTCCTCTAAGTATCAATGTGCAATGCCTACTATATGATAAATACTCTGTTTTCCAAAATAAAAATGGCATCAGAAACAGGCACAAAAATACTAATTCAATAAAGACATATATTAATTCACACTTGAAAAGTTTTTCCCCCCCCTCTTTCTGTTCCACTGATTTTCAAAAGAAAGGAAACCCTCAAAGTGCTTTCTAAGAGTCCTAAAAGAAACTCCAAGAAAATAAATATTATCTACTTTGCATATTCTGCAAGACAGTGGGCAACATCCCAAAGAGGGTCCATGTACTCTTTCCAGTACCATAAATTCCCCTTCTTGAGACAAAAGAAAAATATATCTATGGAGAACTACCATGATTTTCAAACATGTTAAGAAGCAGACCATTAATTACCTGTCAGTATCACCATACACAACGTGAGCACCCCATTTTTTTGTATCGTTCACCAGTTTTATAGCACGCTCCAATGTTTCTCTGGCTTTGTGGACAATGCTGTCCCCAACCTGCAAAGTTAAATTGAAACTATTTATTCTACTGCTAAACCCAATACTAGCTCTTGGTAAACACAGCCTAACCTTGCTTCACGTGTTTATGAAAAATACTGTATTGAGACAATGTATTTTATTTTGTGGTTTAAATGCATATAATAAATAAAAAGGTTGCTTACATTACCCCAAAATACCAAGAATTAAAGGAAGAGCGATCAAAAATTATTAAGCATTAGATTAAAGGAAAATTTGGTTTAAATTTCTTTAAGAGTATTAGAAGTGTAAGGAGCAAGACAAGATTACTTAGGCAGATTTTCTCTAGTTTTTGGATTCTGCTGATTCTTCGTTTTATGAAAACTGTGAAAGAGCTACAATGTTTTACTTTATTTCCACTATTAGAACTGTAATCTAATCTACCTTTGGAGAGAGTTCTACAGAAATGCCAACTCCAAATACTCTTTTAGGGGAATAAGAAAAATAAGAATTTTTTTTTTTTTAAAAGATCACAAATAAAATCCAAAGTTGCTGATTTTCAGTACTACAAATAAAACCCGCTTTTTTGAAGGCATTTAGATTAAATATGTTTCAAATAATAATACTGTGTATTCTGACTATACTTTATTAACAGTGTCTTTTCCACAGTTTTTCTGCATTTTTATCTACAACCCTTACCTCAGCACATGGCATTCTTCCAGAAAAATTAGCAGCAGTATAACCAAATGTAAAATTAGCTATATATTTAAGACCCAACTGACGAGCTTCAAGCATTCGAGTTATAGCCTTGTCATGCTTATAAGCCTTCATTGACTGTTTCACCATTATCCTAGTCTTCAAGATTTCTTCTAGCATTCTTGGCAGCACACCCTTTCTTACTGAAGGCTGCCATAAAGGGAACAAAGAAAAAAATTATGTTAAAAAGCCCAACCTAAACAGTTAGGAGTAAAAGCAAAATCCAGAACTGCTAGATAATCACTGTTAAGAAGACAAATTAATTAGCAAGATGCCCTAGGCACCAACAGTTTGGCTCTTCCCACAAACATTACAAGCAACTTAGAATACAGGCAAAGCTCTTAAGGGCAGGATAAATAGCTTTTTGTTCTTTGTTTTCATCAGCCTTGCTAATGCAATGTTTAGATAACCTTATTAACTAAAACGGGAATTGAACATTTAACTGTTAATTCTCAAAATGTTAAATGCTAAAGGAATATTAAAAAAATTCTGCAAATATTCTTTACTTAAAGTTTTTGTTTTACGTTTAATATATGTATGCTGGTGATTGGCTAATTATTTGTAAGCGCTCCAGGCCATATTTATTAATTCATTACAAATCAGCCAGCAGTACACACAATGTAAAATGAGAACAATAGAAAGCAAGTCAGGGATTTTCATCTCCCGAACCATGACTCTTTTTCTAGGAAAGCATTCTGCTATACAGGCAGGAGAAGAATGAAGTGTTACACACAGATAATTACTGTTTGATCCCCAACTGCACAAGTAAAATACAGTTTAATTATAGATGAAATAAGCCTTCAGTATAAATGAAAGCGTAAAGATGACATTTTATTTCCTGAACTGCCAGAAGTTCAGCACTCTGACAAATATCAAAAAACACTGGGAAATCAGAGACTGAACCTCCCCGCTTCTGTCTGCTCTTCATGCAAAAAAATATAAACTACAATATCAATTTGATCTTAAGCTAGTCAGCCAAGAGGAAGTGAAAATGCCTGTCACAGAGCACGAATACCATTACCTTGACAAAAGCTACTCCACTGGGTGACACTGTGATATCATGCCTAATCTGGTAAAGTAAGTCAGGAGGTACTCTGAGAGATGTACAGCCAAATTTGAATGCATCGTATCTAATAAAAAGAAAAATTAAATATGAAGAAAATTCATTCACTTACAGCCCAATCAAGCAAAAGCATCAACTCACATTAAAATGCTGATAATGCCAGGAAGGATAGAATCACAACTGTAATCTCAAGTATAAACAAACATACCATCATTTCAAATTTCTTAGCTACACACAAAAGGCTCTGGGAATAAAAGTAGTAATAAATGGCTAAATTCCTACACGTGTAATTTATCAATTCTGTTCTGCATTAATGCAGTATATTAAAATGCTGAGTTAGTGGAGGCACGCACTCATACCGTAATCCCCTGTGGAAACCATGCATGTTTACCATGTAACACACTGCATGTATTTTCCTCCTACTAATTCAGAATTTCACATCAGAAACTTGAAAACCTGATGGTGACACCCAGCAATCATCGCATACATCTTCCCATTCTTCCAAACGTTGTTTTGTAGAGGTAATTATAATGAGCAATGAGATTTTTTTTTTTCCAATTAACAGAATTACTGTTACGCTCAGTAAGAGATGCTACACAGAATAACTTATTATATCTTTTCATTTTGATTAGTTAAGACCAGAGCGAACTACAACTGTTAAAAGAGAACAACAACAATTTATTAACATATAGCAGAATAATACTAGTCCAGTTCTGAAATAGGTAGTGGATTTATGTAACAATTTAACTTATTCTGAAACAATATTAAAAGCTAGCATCCCACAATAACGGAACAGGTGTACACACATGCACATACAGAGGTTTCTTTTTTCCTATTTTTTTTTTAATAGAACGGAGCCTAATTCTGTATTTAATTAAAAATACGCATTGATATGTATATGTGTGTGTCTGTGTGTGTGTACACACATGCACACCCCACACAGTAGATCTTTATCATCTCTATTGTGTAACAGAAAATGATGCTATTCATACATGCCCATTGTTTCCAATGACAACCAAGGGTTCTCAGTACCCTAGAAAAGATGCTAAAGTCTCTAGAGAATCAAAGTTTGTGAGAAAAGAGTAACAACTTACTTTCCTAAGTTTTCAACATGTCCCAGGCAGGTTGAAAAACAGTAGTTGTATGCTATCACAATGGAGGGATATAACGACTGGAAATCTAATACAAGAACAGCATTGCTGTAGAAGCGGGATTCTGGTTCCATTATTAAGGGAACACATTGCAGGGCTTTCATCTGAGCTCGCTGTTGGATACTGGGTGTCACAGGGATATAATTCATTGGCTTTGCAACACGCAGCATCATAGACTCCACACGATACTGCAAAACAATCATTACAATCATTATAATTGTAATTTTAAAAAAGCAGAATAAACATAGGTGTATTAAAACTGTGTAAATATGCACTAGTTTTCCAAAATAAATAGCCATATTCCTACTTTTAATGTGTATTTTCCTATCACATATAGTGGAACTTTTCCATGTGTTTCCTCATCATGTAGCCCTAATAATTAAAAATCAAGTACTTCTAATTTTTATCTATGGAAAAAATAAACATCCAGCTCAGGTTAAAAAATAAACATCCAACAGGCTGCAACAATATAGGCGGATGGCCATGCTACAGGAGCATTTGCTAAACCACGTTTTTGTTAGACTTGCAGAACATTGAAGAAAACAAAGTATAATACGCAGTTGACGACCATTTTCTATAGGAACCTGAACAGCAATTTTAATTCAACATTTGGGAAAACAGAGAAATGACATGTAAGTTGTATAAGTTGATAATTGTGCCTCCAAGCTTCTGACCATGAGAAGTAACTGGAATCACAGAATCACAGAACAGCAGGGGTTAGAAGGGACCTCGAGAGATCATCTCGTCCAACCCCCCTGCGTGAGCAGGCACACCTAGAGCAGGGGGCACAGGACCGCGTCCAGGCGGGGTTTGAATGGCTCCAGGGAAGGAGACTCCACAGCCTCACTGGGCAGCCTGTGCCACTGCTCTGGCACCCTCACAGGAAAGTTTTTCCTCATATTTAAATGGAACTTCCTGTGTTCCAACTTGCACCCATTGCCCCTTGTCCTGTTGTCGGGCACCACTGAGAAGAGTCCAGTCCCATCCTCTTGACACCCACCCTTCAGATATTTATAAACATGGATGAGATCCCCCCTGAGTCTTCTCTTCTCCAGGCTGAACAAACCCAGGTCTTTCCTCATAAGGGAGATGCTCCAGTCTCCTGATCATCTTGGTAGCTCTCCGCTGGACTTGCTCCAGCAGCTCCCTGTCCTTCTTGAACTNCCTTAGCCCAGCTCTTCAGCCTGTCCAGGTCTCGCTGGATGGCAGCACAGCCTTCTGGCGTATCACCCACTCCTCCCAGCTTGGTGTCATCAGCAAACTTGCTGAGGCTACACTCCATCCCTTCATCCAGGTCATTGATGAATATATTGAACAGGACTGGACCCAGTACAGACCCCTGGGGGACACCACTAGTTACTGGCCTCCAGCCAGACTCTGCCCCATTGATGACAACTCTCTGGGTTCTGTTGTTGAGCCAGTTCTCAGTCCGCCTCACTGTCCACTCATCCAGCCCACACTTCCTTAGCTTGTCCGTGAGGACTGTATGGGAGACAGTGTTGAATGCCTTACTGAGATCAAGATAAACAACATCCACTGCTCTCTGTTTACCCAGCCAGGCATCCCATCACAGAAGGCTATCAGGTTGGTCAGAACCAAGGGAAGAATCTACATCAGCCCATTTCAAAAGTCTGCCGCTTTGCACTGGGTATCATGCTTTCTCCCTGATGACGCCACACGCAGTACAGGAAGCATAAAATAACAAACAGTTCAAGAATTTTCATCTCGTTCACGACATCACAATGTCATATGTCGAGGTAGCAACATGAGAAAAAAACAGCCCTATTAATTTAGTTATTTTTCAATGCTTTAGTAAGGCTCAAAAAGCACCAATAGCCAGGTATTCACTGTATCCATGCACAATAAAAACAAAATAGCTGAAAATTATATACATGGGTGGCAAAGGACTGAAAATCCCAAAATATCGAAGAACAATCCTCTATAATCCTAAGATCCTGTGCTTTGTAAGCAATTAAATCACTATTCAAAAGCTCTCTGCCTGACGCACTACATATTCAAACATTGTAGTGAATAGGTTAGGTATAGTTTCTTTAACTTTGATGTTATAAATGAACTTACAGAACCAACAGCTTTATCAAGACCCTGCCACCTTACAAACAGGTTGGGGTTTGAAAGTGTTGTTTTGCAGCAGCATAAGCTGCTGCTGCCTTGCACTAACTGTGCACTAATCTGTGTCCAGTGATGAGCTCAGATGTGTGATGAGGTGGTCAGGGACTGGATCTGGCAAGAGCTAGGAGTTTGGTGTCCCCCCACCCCCCACCTAGTTTTCAGCAAGTTCTTCAATCATCTGACTAATAATCTATGACCATGTCCTGTTAGATTTGTTTAGTCTACTATAGAATATTCAAAATAGCTTAAGAAAAAAATAACCTTTAAAAAAGGTCTTGTAAAACTTGAGAGATACAAAAATATGGAAAAAATAAAATATCTGAAATCTGTTCTTAGTACTGTTCCATTTTAACATCTTTTTCAGCTAAGGAGAAAAGGAATATCTTCATAAAAGGCAGTGATAATTCTTCTGGGTGAAAAAAAAAATTTGAGGTGACCGGGAATTGTCGCAATTGCCATTTTAGTGATCTAGAAAGTTTCAGTGGAAACAAAACATACATGCACAGAAGGAAAGAGAAAAGAACAGTCAGGATAGAAAATGCAGCATGTTTCTGTTGCTCACTCCCACTCACAGCCACTTGAGAAAATGACAGGCAGAACATTCTTTGCAGGCTGCAAGCATGACAGTTTAAGCATATCTACATTGGCAGTATGCCAGTTCCACCCTTCCTGTCCCTAACTGTGCATTCCTCTTCCCTTGCTCCAACACCGGTACTTTTCTAGTAACATGGTAAACCAGATCAGGGAGCTAAACTGGCAAATACCTACTGAACGCCACCATGGTTCTGCTGTTGGTGCTGCCCCCCAAAAAACAGAGGGCCAGTACCAGCAAGACCAACAAGAACCTGCACTGGGTCAAGCCATGACTCAGGTGACTGCAGTCAAAGAAAAAAGGTGGCAACGTTTTTAAATTGGGTTGAATTGTTAAGGGACTGCAGCTTCAGACACTCTGGTTTCTGGCTGGCTTAAGACAATGCTGCTCTGCTTAGGACATTAGGTTTTAAGTTGTCTTTTTGTCCACAGAAGTTGTCAAAATAATCGATCCTGGTCAGCTCAACTACATGTCTATTAAAACAGAAAGCAGAAAGATGGTAGGAAAGAAGAATTATGGTAGGAAAGAAGACGACAACAGAAGAGCAGACACACATGAGCGAGAGTAGATCCTCTCATTTCAGGTGCTGTTCAGGGCCTCATGTGAAGCCATGAACAGAGTCTAGTTAGTCTAGTCACTCAGAACCTGGGCAAAGAAAGCCTTTGGTATTACTGGAGACTGCTGGGGTCTCAAAGAAAGAGTAGTGCAAATCTCACTCTGTCCTGCTCCCTTTCCCTTGGATGCTAGTATCAAAATAAACAGAACCACACACATCTTGCATGACACATATACTTAATAAAGCCAGAGCCCTTGTCTTATCATCAAATCTCACCCAGAGGTCTGCTTCACAGGAAATATCACTTAGAACATATTTGATGCAGCTTTGTCTGCCCTGGAAGAAAATAATCTCATCTTTCTAAAACATGCTCAATTTTATTTCTTAATATTTTAAAAAGCATTCATTTCAGACCATTGAAGTGTGAAAAATAGCAACTCAAAGGGAAAATTTAGTGCTCCCAAAGTCAGTAGAAGAGACTCACTGGCATGATCACATTTGGGGCACTGTATTTTTAACAGCTGTTTTTAATCTCCGAGACTAACTATTCAATCCATTATTACGGCTTTTGGATTGCCTTTCTTTCATTTTGATTTCATGTTATGCAAAAGTCTTCTGTGACTGTATGAAAATACAGATGCTGACTGAAACGATATTGAAGAACTAAAACATTTTGTAAAGCCTATTTTGCTTTTGTGAAGTGTAAGGAAAACTAAATCTTACCTGGGAGCCTCTTGTTAATACATGTAAAAACTGAATGCCAAAAAGTCTCGCCATTTCACTTGTTCTGTCAATCAAATCCAGTTTGTCTAACAACTGGAGATTCCCACGGACCCGGCTGACATAGTGATCAACCATTTTCCATCTGTGAAAGTGAACACGTCGTTACAAACAATCAGAGAGTGCTGCCCTTTCTACTAAGAAAAATATATTTTTATGATAGCTTGTTACAAACCAGCAAATAAAATTTCCCCTAGGACATTTTCATAACACTCTTTCAAAAATGTAGTGCACAAAAACATACACTTAGGTATTCTAAAGATATACACAGAATGTATTACAGCAAACTACTGTTAAGGCATATCTCAATGACATACTATATCCTGTTTTCCTTACTGTCCTAAAGGATTACTGAAATAGAAACTCAAGTTTCTCTTCATCTTTTTACCATCTTCATGTTTTTTTTTTAACTGAGTGGACTTCTGTGGTAACATCCTTCTGTATTAACAATAACTATCTCAATTGAACATAAATTTATAATAATTTATACTTTTAACACTAAACCAAGTTTCCACCTAGCTGAGAAGTACTTAACTTTTACAGAAATTATATGTATGTCATGAATGACATTCAGATCGGTACTCAGTTATAAGAATTGCTCATATTGCACAATACCAAATCACTCCAAGGAAGAGCGAAGCCCAGTGTGATACGTGTCATATAAAGGTATTTTTCAGCAGCTGTAGTTACTGTCTTAACATCTTGCACACTGTTTTGTACTATTTTTAAGCCTAGCTTGGTTGACATGCACTGTGAAGTAAACCAAAAACCTGACAGTTCATTTAAAGTCCATCTGATTAATTATATATATAAAATAAAGACCTTACAGAACTTCAAAATAGTTCATCTATTCACATATGTTGAAACTGTAACTGAAAATTTGTTTTGTTTTTGTGCACTTTAAATAGAAAAATACACAAAGATGAAATATTGAGAGTATAACTAGACAATAGAACACAGCAGAACAGCAGAGTAAATAAGCTCATGTTGCTGCATATAGACTGTTCTAGTACCTGAGCTAAACTGATTATTTCTTCCTATGCTGACTTTAGCTTATACCTATCCAATGTTAAGAATCCGTCCTTAAAAAGAACAAACAAAATGTACTAATAGATCGTTACCTGTAGACATCTGCCTTATTATCAAACCAATCAGACAGAACTCGGAAAGTAAATAAAGGAAAACGTTGATGAAGAACATGAAAACCCACATTTTCAAAAGTGTAATTCATTAGATTCACCTAGAAAAACACAGAGGATGTGTTAACATAATGTCTTTCATAGTCAAAGAAATCTCTACTTTTTAAAAACTGTAGCAACTAAATTTATTCACTTTCTATTAGTATTCTTTGTTAAAAAGGTAAAGATTTCTACTTGGAAGTCCCTAACTATTTACAAGTCAGGAAAGACTATTCCTCATCAATTGAAAAGAATATGCAGAATTAAGTAGAACACAAAGATCAGGTCTGAATTTGGTCAGAACAAGATTTGTAAAGACTGAACCATTTGAGTATTAAATGTAAGGTGATAAACAGCAAAACAATGAGTAAGTCTGACAGCTTAAAGTAAGTTCAAGTATTTATTTTAGTAAAAGCGCCATACTAGACAAATCGCTGAAACAGGTAAGTTGTTCTTAAAACCCACAAAGAATTGAGAAGGAATATCATTAAGAAACATCACTGAAAGATAAAGGCTTCAGTATTTTACATTTTAGTGAGATGCAAAATGCATTCTCAAAGTGGCAGACTGCTCTATTTGAAGAGGTACACAAAGAACAAAAAGTTAGGTAAGTTACAGGAAATTTTCAACCACATCAGCAATAATTAAAAACCCAGCAAGTCAAATATATTAACTTTTAAAAAACTTTACCTCATTTCTCATCATTCTCCAAATATTTAAGATAATTCGCCCAACAATATGTATTTCACTCATTGTTTCTGATCCATATTCATCCAGCTCAGCTGCAAATCTGTTCTCCTTCTTTTCGTCTAAAGACATTAAAAGAGAATATATTTAGACAAGTGACAGAACAGTGAAGACCAACCAGATCAAGCTATCCCTCTTCCAATTTGAGCTCTCTAGAAAAATAAGAATTCATAAAGACTTACTGATTGCACAAGGTTATTTATTTACCAGTCTTCTACACAATCTCTAAATATAAGTCCCCCAGGTTTTTCTGCTCTTACACATCCCTCTGAAGATAACTCTTACTTCGGTTTCATTAAAATGGTGTCCATGACAATATATTCTCCATAGAAAATATATTGGTTAATCAATGCTGAACGTTACTTGAGAGCTAGCTGCACGCACATTAATGCACAAAAATAATAATAATAAAAAAAGTGATTTCTGCCCTAAAGAGTTTATAACTCATGGCTTTACTTGTCATGATCTTACACTGTTGGATCCAGGTCGTGGGAGAGAAAACTCAGTCCTTTTCATACAGTAAAAGCAAACCCACTGCAGTGGAGCAGACAGAGATAAGTTCTGGATAGCGGAAACGCAAAGAGAAGGAAATAGGAAGGAACAAATGCAGAGGCAGAAGTAGCACTCTATCTTTCTGTGAGAGCGGTGACTACAGTACAGGAAAGATATCGTCTTTTGTCATCCTTGGGTTTTTTTCATGCTTTGAAATACTACAACACAAGAGAAGACAGCCTGTTTGGTATATGTTTCTTGAAACTGTCTTCTTTTCAGTCAAGCTAAGGCTACAGTTTTGGTATTCCTTCCTGAGTTTACATAGATTTTTTTTTAAAATGAAAAAACCAGGTTAAAATTCAATTCGAAAACACACCATATTATTTGATCCTCCAATCTTGTTCCTTCTTATTAGTTTAATGGAAGAGAAAGCACTTTGAGGCAATTTTCCTACAATTCTAAATCCATACCCATTTTTCAACTGTTGGCTGTGTAGTCTGCCTCTACTCATTTATCAGACACCCCTGTACAGTACCCTACTAATAAAAAGCAGAACATTTTGGACAGAGCGTACAGAAGTGTAGATACGCAATGCTTTGCAATAATGATCAGAACTGAGCAATTAGTTCCTCAGACAGCCATGAAGCACATTTACCCTTGAAGACAGAAGTAAAAATTGCCTGAAATTCTACAGAACTGCTGTGAAACAACGTAATACAGACTAAGTTCATACAGTGATCTTTCAAATGTATACTGGATCAATCAAAATATGGTTAAGAAAACCTATTTGCCATCTACTGACCTTATCAATATATCACAGAGCCTTGACAAAATTTAGCAGACCTTTCATACACTCTATCAAAATCACAACATCTTTTTAACCTCCTTATCGTTTCAGATTTTTAAGGAGGAAAAATAGCAATTTCT